>PQWD01009456.1:0-23515 GCA_019425675.1 Leucinodes orbonalis
TGTGTTCTGAGTCACGCAGCGAGCTATAGAGAGATAAATCTCGGATATTCCATACATGCTGGTATCAGTAATGATGAGTTGCAAAGTTTTCGTTATATATAAAACTGACTGTAGCAGCATAAGCTCATGAAACTGACGGCTGCTGAAGCAAAAAAGTACTTGAGTAGAGACCTCATAATGGCAAGCCGGCGTGGCATAACCACCGTTAGATGGACAGATGACCTACAAAAGTTCGCGAGCAAGCGTCGATTTCAAATAGCCTCTTTTGAGGGTGGCCTCTGTTAGGGCATAGGTGTTAGGTTGTACGTCCCGCTTGCGAGTAAATTTGATTCAAGTTATGATGCTATTTCGAAAACTCGGATTTCAACACTTACTTAGAAAGTTACTATATAAAATTAGAATCTTATTTTCATTATAATACATTAAACACGTTTGCGTACAGTAAACGCCTGTACACGTCATAATAATACAACATCTATTCTGTTACGTATACTTTTACGAAGTGTTAATAGTGTCTAATTTATAAGAGAGTAATCGTACAGAGCATTCAGTTATTGAGCAGGGCGCAGGGATACAATAAATATTTACTGGCCTAAGCAAATATTTATTGTATCCCTTTTAAACCCAATATCCCATACATTACAGAGTGTGTAATATTTTTTAATATTTTAATTGTATGATTTTAATTATTTTTTTTTTGTTTTAGACGCACCGGTGAAGCCGGCGCTAGAGTACTACGCTCGACTCCTGACTGGGGACTTGGCGATCAGCGGCGAGCATCTCTGGTCGCCCACCTCCGTCTCCGGAGACTGTTGCTACGTAGGAGACCGAGTGCCAAGTAAGTAATTTATGGTTAATTAGTGACGTCACTACTGCGTGATCTATAAGCTATTTGACCTTGGCGAGTCCCACTCCGATGCTAACAAGTAGTCGCAATTGTAGGCATTATAATCTACGTAGATTACGTAGCTACGAAGAACACGTGTTCTTATCAATATTATTATACTCTATATTATTTATTACCCGTATCCACTCACTACCTCGCGCGTAAACAATAGATAAATTTATTATCATTGAATAGTTCATACTGAACACAATGTACCAAATTATACCTAAAAAGTTTCATTCGTACGGTTACTTCAACTATTTATCACTAAATAAACAAAGACGCTTTTTCTGTCCCTATGTGCACTTAAATCTTTAAAACTACGCAACGGATATTGATGCGGATTTTTTTATAGGTAGAGAGTTATTTAAGAGAAAGGAATTATTAAAAAAATATTAAAACTTTAAAAAAAAATGCTAATTTATCCGCTTATACATTGCAAACGCAGGCTGAACCTTACAAGATTTATCAAAATAATGCCTTCAGTATGGTATACATTAAAATGGTACTACCTCTTTCAAGGTTTATCTCTTATGGATATTCCACAAGACCAAATTTTTTCATTTACTTTTTAAGACAAATAGGTGCCTTATCCAGTTAAATACCTTGTTGATTCAATGTCGATCTATGTGGCCCTTAACAGCATAATATTATTTAAATGAATATTTTCGAGATATTTAGCGTTTGCGGGAACGTGCCTATTATGAATATCACCATTGCACCCGTGCGAAGCAGGGGCAGATCACTAGTATTAAATATACGAGTAAACTTTTTAAGTTTTCCCATCGAGCCTTAAATATAAATACTCGAACAATAAAACTTCATGTAATTTATAGTTGAAAGAATATTTAAAAAGGGTATTTGATGAAATGTAAAGCTTTTTTAATTGTAACCTGTAAAAAGTATGCCCTTGACATTGCCGGGGTATTTTCTACTTTACAGACTTTTCTTAAATGTTTAAGCAACTGTTACCAACTACATAGTCTGTTTGATAGTAAGCTTATAAGGAATCACAAACTCTTGTACTGACGAAACTAACGTAGGCCTGTTACGTGACTACATTTTTCATTTAAAATATACTCATATAGTAAGTTTACTTTTAATGCTACTTCAACAATTATAATGACCACGAATGGGTAAGGGCTCAATTTTTAGGGTTTTGATTATAAGACGGCTCTAGGACCCGCCGCTGATCCAGTGCGAGATGGCATATCGCCATATTGAAAGTAAATAATAAAAATGCTTTTTAAGTAAATAAAAAGACATATTATCTTCATGTTTACAAGAACCTGATATCATTTATAAAGTTAATTCATCTATGTTAATATGTAAAGCAATAATCCACATATCTTTATCATCATCTTCAGCTCATTAAACGGCCCCACCGAGGGGTACGAGCCTACCCGTAAAGAGTGTATAGGCCTTAGACGTCCAGCGGGCCCAGTACGGATTGGCCGACTTCATCGATATTTTCCTTCACCGTAAGATAATCCACATTTGCCACAGGTTAATTAACACAAACATTTTTTATATCCAAAGAGAATAGCTGTCATTAAAACTGCCTCGTCATTTCCTTCTATTCATTTTAGAAGTTGCAATCCACATTTTCCAGGTCAACCGATTTCCGAGGGGGTGAATCGGCAACATACTTGCTGGAATAGACACAACACACTGGGCCCGCAGTTATCTTGATGATTTATGAAAGAGAAACACGAAAAGAACTAATAAGTGATACCCTTACTCTGCGGAGTATATTTTTATGTTAAGAGAATTACTTGGCCTCCATAATAAGGGTCTGACACAACTTGACAGAACAATATCTATATAAAAATAAAACCGTTTCACACATCTGAAAAGGTCTTGTTGAGATAGCCAGGTTGAACTCGATACTAGAAAGAAAGAAAAAACTTTACTAAATAGATTAGCATTTTCATAATTTCCATGGAATTGATGTATAAGGAAATCAAGGCACAAAATGCAAAAAATATCGAGCGATAGAATTCTAAGGATTCAACGGTTGATCAATGTTTATCTTATACATTTTTAGAAGAGAGATTCTTTATCATTGGCAAGTTTAATAAATAACTGACTAAAATTTAAAAAAAAACTAATGGAATCAGACAAGCAACGATGCAAGTCAAATAAATACCCAAGTTACATTTCAATACATTATGAAAGCTATTACTATTTTCGATTCTACTAACAAAATAATGTGCGAAATGTTTGTATCCTATTCAACCTATCGCAGTCCACTGCTGGACATAGGTCTCCCCCATTTCGCGCCAGATATCCCGGTCCTCCGCTTTCCTCATCCAGCCTCCACCAGCGACCTTTCGCAAGTCGTCGGTCCATCGGGCCGGAGGGCGTCCTACGCTACGCTTGCCGAGACGCGGTCTCCACTCCAGAACTCGTCTGCTCCAACGGCCATCGGTTCTGCGACATACGTGACCAGCCCACTGCCACTTCAACTTGCTGATCCGGCGGGCTATGTCGGTAACTTTAGTTCTCTTACGGATTAAATCATTTCTGATCTTATCCCTAAGACAGACCCCGAGCATAGCTCGCTCCATTGCGCGTTGAGTGACTTTGAACTTGTGAACCAATCCCAATACCAATGTACGCCGAAGAGAGTACAGTTTGTACTAATCGTAGGTAAATGTGTTCAAAATTCGAAATATGTGAATGTGTGCTGGCACTGCATTCGGAACACTTTTTTCGATTGTTTTGTGAGCATATCACGAATCTATACTTTTTACATCATTGGTATACTATAATAAAATAACAATTTCTTAACTATATAGGAACTGAACACAACTTGCAACCTCATTTAGATGAAAATCCGTGGTAGTAAGATTGTCCTTACGTAGTTCAGTTGGTTGGTATTCACGACATATTTCCACTAAAAGCGCTTCCCTGTTCCCGCTGCAGCTTTTGTAATGCGATCAGCTAGAGAGTGGAATTCACTTGCTTTATTGTATGAGATAATATAAGCTTGGCCTTTATAAGCATTCAGTCACATAATATGGTGACGGAATAGTTAGTACATTTTGACGGAATAGACAGTGCATTTAGTATTTTTATTCTTATAAGTTATGTTATCTGTGCGTAAGTCATCTTGCGTTATTGCAAGAAAATAAAAAGTTTAAAGGCATGAATTTGGGTATTTAAAGAAAATAAAAGGTTGAATCTCAACTATCGTGAAACTTAAGACATTGCGTCTACCGGGTAAAAATAGCGTCAGACCCCCAAACCCCCCAAGCAATCCTGTCAGTCCTTATACCTTGTTAATCATTTATTTTGTTCCTATTACTTGTCATACATGGTATGACTAACTTTACACAAAATTAAAAGTAGGAAACATACAATTACATTTTTCAATATGCAACAATAAAATACGCGTGCAAACATATTCACAAAAAACAAGTCTTTGATCAAACACATTTGTGTCTCATTGAATATTATTTCCACCCTTTGTTTACCTTCTCTCAATTTAAGATAAACATATCCCGGTACGGCGTAAGACTGCGCTTACATCAATTTACGATTACATATATGGCGTGTTAATGGAGCAATGGTATGAAGAAAATTTTCATACCTCATAAAACGGGGAAAACGTTATGAAATCTGCCATTGCTTGTGTTAATGGCACACTAAGAACACACTTAAACTGTACATTATGTATCATTTTAATTGATTATTATATGATATGATTTATGAATATTTTATCTTGAAATTTAAATATATACTTATCACGAGTCCAAAAGTGAAATCAAAATGCAGTTGATTCAACCTGGATTATCCTAACCAAACCTAGAGAGAGAAAAAATTGTGAGTTTCAATGCGTCAACACTCCTCAACAACCTCTATTTAGACAATAAGTAAGAATCATTACTGAAATCAATTATTAATACTAGATACCGATTGTTTATTATTGGCATAAAAAGATAACTTTGTGAAATACAAGCTTATAAGATATCCGCTACTACTTCATGAGACTTATCTTACGCCCTGTCCCGACATTCGTAAATATCGTTTACATTCACCCCAGTTATTTGTTCATTCGGCAGCAACATACAAAGGGAATTTTCCTTTACAATATAAAACGAGCGAAAATATGTATTGTATTACAAGCAAACGCGTTTATACGGCTTGGCGAATGCACGTTGAGCGTCAGTCCAAGGAATTGTAATTTCCTCGACAGCCATTAGCAAGCTTCCTGGCCATTGTGCCGCAGGTTGGTGGTCGGTCCGTCATAGTTGAATGTAAGATTAATGGTCTTTTACTAACATTATCGACGCGTCACACGTCTCTACGGTTATAATAAAAGCCTGTCTTTGCCACACCAGTCATTAGCTAACTGTTGTCCTTATTAATTCAATAGTATTTGTATAGGACATCTTGATGGGATTGAGATTTTCTGCCTTCGCCTGGTGAATTAATTTACGATTCCTTTCTTCTTATGATAGAGATATTAATGAAGATGAATAAACCGCTCAAAAGTTTCGCCGGAAATACCACAGAAAGTAATGTTTCAGGCCCGTATTCTAGAATGACATTCAACGTTGATCTTTACTTCAATTGAATTAGAAAGAGATGCCGCTATTTATCATATATAGCACTATCCCTTTCTAACTCTATTTAAGCAGAGATCAACGCTTGAGTCTCGTTTTAGAATACGGGCCTCAGATTTAGTTTTGTCGGACTATTAACGCCAAATCACGGATTGAAAGTGACATATAAAAATATTGAGAATTACGTGTAACCGAGCCTCGTAATGGCTTAATTTGTGTGACATTATCGACCATAATTAAGAACTGATAATTCTAGTTACTATTCAATTCTAGTTACAATTCAATAAATAAATAATTGCGGTTTTGATATTTTACATTTTAATAATTATTGATAAGTAACTACACTACTTTACAACTATTGATGAATGAATATTTCAATATCTTCTTTCTTCTTTCTAAATTCTACCAGTTAACATATGTTATAAACAAAATAAAGAACAAAATTACATTCGTAACAACTATTTCGAAACTGTGATTCAAATAGTCGACCGTATCTCATGGAGGATTGAAAGTGATAAATCCCCTCTCATAGTTCACATACATGCACACGTGTAAATGCCAAAATTCGCAACTTATGTTTAATTTGAACCTTGTACTTAGCTCACACGTGTTTCAAAGCATTTAATAGTTTGGTATTAACATACCGCAACGTTAATACCCTTTCAAAATGTTTGGCAAATATAAGCCAGATCAAGAGCTGTACTTTTTAATTTGATCGTTTTTATTGCTTTTTGTTGCAAGTTTGTTCAAGGGACGTTTAAATAACTTTTTGAATTAACGATGCCAGGAGGTGTAATCACTGTGTTGTGCCCTCTTTATAAAGTAGAAGATTTATAATAAATTAATGAAGAAATAATAAGTGATGATGAATTTGTTGATAACCATTATTATAACATCGGTTCATACACACCTTCGATAATAATGCATAATTTCAGAACAAATTTCATTATCATTATTTTAATGATGTTTTAGTGGTAGTAAAACCTCAAAAGAGAAAAATGCGTGTGATGCTACCTAGCACGACCACGAATGATTATCTTAACTTCAATGTGGTACTATCTTTCTATCTTTGGTGTTATATATACATATACTTTTTTGGTGTGAGACCGTGGTCGTGCTAGGTAGTTCCTTTTTGGCACCACAATGAATTTTAGGTGTTCGGAGTAACTTTAGTATATTAGATGTTATGAATCTATCGTACTTATGTGTACAGCATATTTAAATAAATAATTTTAGTCATACTTTTACCCGTTATTCCGTTTTCTTTTCGGAATATCACTCGTGCAATGCTACTACATAACTATTTCAAATAGTGGAAATGCAATGATATAAAAAAATATTTATATCAATAATGATATATATATCAGTGCGCGCATTGTGAAGACTCGAATATGACCCAATTGAGTCTTCCCACACTTAGTCAGCATCGAGCGCAGCGACGAACATGTCACTTCGTTGTTATAATGCCCAGAGCAACGCAAACGTACAGGGACTCCATATAATGAATCAACTAATGTCACTCCAATGACACGAAGTATAGTAAGTATAGATCTTAAAGTAATTCCACGAAAATAACAAAATCAAATCACAAAATGTGCTGATGCAGAATATCCGCGGGCGTGGACATTCAGCGCACGCGAAAATGACCAAGCTAGTTGTTAGCCGAACGTGATCTGGGCACTTGAATAAATACGAGTCCCACGCGGGCTGACGCTTGCACTCGTTGGCATGCAACAGATAGCTGCATGTCAATGAACTTGCGGAACACTTGACCGAGAACCTGGCCAATTTGCCTGCGGAAAATTGAATGGTTTTGAGCAGATAGATAGGTTGGTTGTTTTTTGAAACGACGTAACGAACTAATCAAAACGCCCGTAACTACTCGTACGAACGCGAGATTGACATAATGTGTACGGTTTAAAAGTAACGGAACTAAAGCAAACGAAAAAGTTTCCCGCGGCTTCGCTTACGCTAAAGTCGGGGTATTAGTTTCCCTTTTTTTAGTTAAGAAATATTATTTTACGCTGCTGTAGATGATATGATTTATACGTCTTTCCATAGACTTTTAACTTCCTGCTTTAAAAACTGCGAAAAGTACTAATAAAATGTCAACTCCTTTATGAGGCCGATTTTCGAAAAAAATATGCAAGATTTTTTGTTATATCAGTTTTCTCACTCAAAAATTGCGGAATGCGCCATACAAACCTCCAGCCCCCATTTGGGAGGGAGGGTTAGAATTAGACAAAAAATATCCTATATCCGTCTCGAGACTACCATCTATCATCATACTAAGTTTAATAAAAGTCCGTTCAGCCTAAAGGCGTGAAAGCATAATAAATAGAAAGACAGAGTTACTTTCGCATTGATAATATTAGTTTGGAATATGTATTTTTACACAGTTCTTGTATGATTTATTTTACTAAAAATACAGTACTGATAGATAAATGGGCCCGCATATAATCAGATAAGCTCTCGGGCTATATTCGTCAGGTCTAACATTCAAAATTCGGCATATAGTAACAATTATATTATTAGTTTGTATCATACTAAATATTTTATTTAGAAAATTGGATACTGAATTAGGGTCAGTTAATTTATAGAACAAATGAATAAACCACCCAAAAAAATTACATGGTTCGTTCCGTCTACATAAAAAAGCCACCACGGAAACGACAGACGAGTCGCTTGACCTTTGACCTGCAATCCCGGTATACTGGAAATATTGTGTATCATGTGCAACGATCGCTTCATAGTGGGAGTTAAAAGGCGATAAAATAATGGCCTTCGTTCATGACAAAAGTTTGATCGATTGGGACTACAGAAACGTAAAGCCGGCTCTGTACAGATATTTAGTTTAAACTATGTACATATATTTTTTATTCCATAATGAAAAGCTCATGGCTTCCACCGATCTCACAACAAACCCTATTTTGTTGGATGGTCAAACCCTGGAACAAGTGCAGGAGTACACATATTTAGGACAGGTCATAAAGCTGGGCAGGGATTCCATGATGGCAGAGATTGAGCGAAGAATACAGCTGGGATGGGCAGCCTTTGGAAAGTTGTAAAACGTTCTCAAATCCAAAATCCCCCAATCACTGAAAAGCAAAATTTTCAATCAGTGCGTGCTCCCGGCCATGACGTACGCTTGTGAGACGTGGACTCTGAGTGTTAGAATGATCCACAAGCTTAAGGTAGCGCAGCGAAACATGGAACGCGCCATGCTTGGTATAACTATTCGCGATCGGATTCGGAACGAGCTTATCCGACAACGTACCAAAGTGGTGGATGGAGTAAGCGAGTTCTGGATTGGACACCCCGCATAGCCAGCAGAAGAAGTGTAGGCAGACCACCCGCCCGATGGTCCGATGATGTCAGGGAGATCCTGGGTCCAGTTTGGAGAAGGGTGACGGACAACCGTTCCCAGTGGAGGAAAGTTGAAGAGGCGTATGCCCAACGGTGGGCGAACACATGCTGAGGAAGAAGAAGAAGAAGAATGAAAAGCTCAAAAGATTGAGAACATATAATAACTACATTCAAAATATCGAAACTGTAAGCCATTTCACGGTTCTGAAAGTGGGACTATAGAATTCTCGATTTCACCCACACCATCTGGATGTTTGAAGGTCTTCCACAGGTACTTTTTGGTCGCCATTATCTGCCACTTTCACAATTCACAATTGTTTATTGCATACCACATGATGTTAAAAGGTGTACATTTGTAATAACAGTTCACATGTGGACTCTGAAGGGCACAACAACAATACATTTTACTTTTAAAACATTTACAAAATATGTTGTACATGCAAGATCAATAACAAAACAAATTAAAATAAATTCACGAATATATTTAAGAGTAATTGTATTTAATTAGTAGTAATTTCCAAGTGCATAAAAAAATAGTATATTTTTATTGATTATACCTTTATGAGTAATCATTTAAATACATTATAAATATATTATAAACAATCATTGAATTTATGAAAAATATGCACTGATTTGTAATCCATTCTATTATACAATAATTAATAAATTAATTTATGTACCTATATGTATATTCAAGCCAAGCTTACCGCCATCTCTTAAAACAGTTTTTCAATAATATTACTTCGCCTTTTTGGTACAAAATGCTGATGTGTCGATATAGTAATACATACAGTTATAAGCGAAGGCGGTGAACCCCAGGTGAGCCGCATGCTCGATTCCCTCAGCTTAAAGAAAAAAACGACAATGATACTTGTAATAGGTTACAAGTATCATTGTCGTTTTTTACTCATTTCAATCGATGAAAAATATTTTATTCAAATGTGTGAATCATTCCATCTATTAAATATACCCGTTAAGGTACACTATAAATGTTTTATAAAAATCAAAGTAAACGACAGATTTCCACTATACATTTTTATAACCAAATGTATCGACTGTATCCATCAAAGACTATATCTATAGCGAGTAGCACCAAAAGCAGTAGCGATTTGCACGATCCTAATATTCGCCTCAATATTGGCAGGCAAACAGGCTGAAATTACGATGATGACCATATTTTTGATGATTTTAATGATATTTTATTCACCAACCTTAATAATTTCTCAGAAACACGGATCCCGAATGAAGTGTTCGGCGTGCAAGATCGTCGCGCACACGGCATGCATCGACATCCTCATGGATCGCGTGCAGTTCACCTGCAAGCCGACCTTCCGAGATGTGGGCGTGCGACAGTACCGCGAGCAGACCCTTACGCATCATCACTGGGTTCATCGCCGCTCCGAGAAGGGCAAGTGCAAGGCTTGCGGGAAGGTGACCACCGATACACATCTTACAATACACTAAAGCATACGTAGACCATATTTGATTCCTGTCTTGATTCTTGACATGGAAATAGAAAATTATGTCGTGTGAAAAACATATCAAATATCATTTAGGATATCGCAAAGTGCATCAACTATCCACTAGCAAGTGCCGGAACTCACATACGCTTAGATTTCAAGTCTTGATATTAGATTTGAATTCATGGTGGCATCACTAACCTAAATCATAAATCACGACGCCATTTTTCCGCTTCAACGGCCCGTCCGCAGCCAAGTAATAACCGATGTCATGATACCATTGGTTATTTTTTACACGCTCTGATATGCAGCACATTTTATACCATAATTCTGCTTTTAGATCCCCAATAAATCATGGCATTACATGTAATAACACTCATTATTAAATATCACCATTTTGTCGAAATGGAAAAGGCTGGATAAATCAACAAGGGCAGACAAATAATATCCAGATAAATGAGGCGATTTAATTTAGATTAAAAAAGGATAATAAAGTGCTTCGGCTTCATTGAGCGTACTTAAAAGTCGTTAGCGGGCTCTCGTTCGGTAGACGATTGGATTTGATCATGAATATGTAAGCTGCGCTGACTGGCGCGATGTGTGGCTGAACAATCATCCCACTCCGCCCACAAGCAAAGAATGTGAGCAAACGCCGCTCTCCCAGTAATGGAGCCTTAAATTAAAGCGTCGATTTTCACTGCTTTCCCGATAGCTAATTTACCCATGATGAGAGAAGTTTGGCACTAATAAATGCCCATTTACATTACAGACACCCACAGCCACAAGTGTGAGCGTTGTACAAAAGTGACGAAAGTTATATAATTATCCAAACCGTAGGTGTCTAATTTACATAATACTAGTACCAACGTGTAGCTTTCGTTATTATTCGAGAATTGCGTGTTAACATATTGATCAGGTTGCCTTAACAAAGACTTGTGCCATAAAAATATAGCACAGAAAAATCTGAACGTGTATATGATTTTGCAAGTACAAAGCTAAATATGTTAATCATATACAAGCTTTACAGTTTTACTACTTTATATGAAATGTAACAAGGTTTTATGAGGTACGCCCAAAATAATTGTGTAAAATATTTTAACGAACTTAGTTAAAACGAATCAATTTTGTGAATCTTATCTTCGAAGAGTAATTTAGTAACTCTCAAAATTATTTGAAGTGCTGAAAATTATTGCATGAAAGTATGTTATCTGATAAAATAAAACCTCTATAACCAAATAAAGTTTAAAAGAGTGACTTTTTCCGAACCGTGGAATCCCCGTACCAAATATGAGACATGTTTGCGGTGGCGCGGACAGATAGCAATGTATCTAACCTAACATTATGAAAGCACCCTATTTTAGTGTGTAACTCATGCACGTAGATACAATCTGTCAGTTGTATAATACCATGAATGAGTGATGCGGGCGCGGCGTGAGGGACCAACCAAAGCCGCGACGAGCGCGCGCCATGCTGTCAACTTGAAATGATTTGCATTACTCGCATAAGCCTCACATGCGACACGCCACCAACTGCGGGCCCCCAGCGAAATTAAAACTTCATTTTAATGACGTGTTAGCATATCGTTCGCAACTGCAGCTCGGCTCGTACGATTTGAATCGTAAATAACCAGTTTCTAGGTTACATTCTGCGTTCGCTTCCCTTGCTTTTAGATTTAGCAGTTAATAATTTTATCGTTATGCGCGAAACGCAGTACTCAATTTTAATTTTATTTTTGAAGTTCGGCATTTCAGTGGTGTTTTTGCATTTTAAAATTTCCTTTAGGAAAGCCGTAGCTCACCATCCTTCGCGCTCATTACATTGTTTTTGTTTAACAGCATAAGTAGATATTATACATTTTCTGACACTTTCATTGGCGATATTTTATTATTTTGGCCTAACGATGTAGGTTAGGTAATTATGCACATGCTAACAATTTTCATTAGTTATTATGTGTTGATGTGATTCATAGCATTATGTTTGTTAGACCAGTAACATTTTATTTGATAATTTATGTGCATTGTTCATTGTTTGTATGTGCATGTTTGCATGTTGTTTTTGTCACAGTCATTCCGGCGCATATGCTGCGGTTCGTGTGTACCGGCACGAGATTCTGTACACAGCTCTAAACCTGTAGCAATGAATCGAAAATCGCGTGCGTATACCATCTGCCATCCAGCCAGGTGCTATCATAGACAAACAGAACGTTGCTTCTCATATTTCGTATAAAAACGAATCGCAATGCTAGAACTTTTTCATTGGAACCAGTTATTTGTATAAACAGTCCCCTAGTTAGCTTTCTGTTGATTCGTTAACAGAGAAAAGTTCCATTGAAATTGTGATAGATGCTTTGCATTCCCCTTTTCATTATTAATGTATTTTTATTTTCTTCACCAGTCGTTGCAGCGAAGCTGTCGTTTAGCTCAAAGGAGATGTTGCTCTGTTCTTGTGTAAAGACGCTTATCACAACAAGGAGAGCTGTTTCAATCTTCAGAGGATAGAGGAATGTTCACTTGGTAAGTTTGTTAGGATTCGATGAAAGATATTCACGAAATTATCTTAACCAAAGTAAATTAATAAAATTGGAATTTCGATCTCTCGAAATAATTACGCTTCATCCTCTTTCATGAAACCAAAGACAACACAATCGTGGTATAATTAGTTAACTATGTATTGTATTAAAATAAATTAGTTTACTGCCCCGTAGTCTAGAGTCTTCGTTATTTGATTACATCTAAACATATATTTAACAATTGCTTATTAGTATTTGTTATTACTAGGATCTCAATCAAATATCATAGTGCCGCCAGCTTGGATAGTGAATTACCTAAAAGGGGCAGTTTCAAATCATCGTTGAGGAATCACCAAAAAGAAGAGCGGGTCGAAGAAAAAGGAAAAGACCAAGAATGAACAGAAGATTGTAATTAAGCCAATACCGACGGCAAGTGTGAAACCTGTGCTTTGTTCATAAACCCAAAGAGTGGAGCAACCAAGGGGCCAAGCTACTGCAGAAATTTCAATGGCTACTCAATCCACGACAGGTCTTCGATCTTACACAAGGCGGACCAGGACCCGGGTATTATATTTTTGATGTTATGTTATTACTAAAGTTTTATTAATGAATAAAAAGTAAGATTTTTGGGTTACAACGAACACCAGATAAGTGGTTATAAACATGTTTTGTTTTTATCTGCATCACTTTAGACCAGAATGAAGTATAATTGGAAGCTTAACAGGTAGTATAGCCGGTATTTCACATTAAAGTTCCTTCTAAAATTACATTAGAAGCACCGTTAAGCCGAGTAATTTAGACAAACTGTTAACGAACACTTGAAATTTCTGCTTTCATAAATTATTTGTACCGAAGGCAACGAAAGCCGAATCATAGTAAATCATGAATTAGGAATCAAAACTATACTCATATAATCTATACATAAATAACATCGTAAAGGGCAACATCCGAGGAAACCTGTGCACGCGTGCGAAGAGATTCAAAGTAGTGTGTGAATTTTGCCTTCCACTGGCCCGCGTGGATGACTAAGGCCTTTAGACATACTTTACGGATAGCCTCGTGCCCCTCGGTGGGAAAGTTTAATAAACTGATGAATTTGATGTTGATCAAAATTTCAAATGTTGATTGGTTTCTATATAAAATTCACATTACTTATACTTAAATTAATACTGTATACTCTGTTTGAGAAAAAAGATATGAATGGCGGAAATATTGCTACTAAAATTACAGAATATAATACATAAAAACAGCAGTAGAATTCAGCAATATTATGATTGGCGAACATACATGCAAACAAAATGAAAATACAAAATCTTAGTTGAAATACCAACAATCATGTGCTAATTGAACTGAAACCGCCACAAAGGCAATTCACGTTGGTTTTGTGTGTGTCATTCGTCTATTCATTTATTGATTCACAAAGGCCCTGTGGAAGCTGATTAAAACTTGAGGCTACGTCAATCAGCGGCTCTTTGTGTTCTCACTAAAAGAACTATTTTCGAGATTGCTGACCTAATAGATATGTGGAATGTGCCGGTGGCTCATACACATACTTCCAACGGAATACATACACATATTTATGTAAAAATTGCAACACCCCACCAGGGTGAGTAGTAAGTGTCATCTTTAATTACCAATGTGATTTCTATTATTATATTATTTGAGGATCATCGTATAGCTGATCTAGACGCTAAACGCAATGAATTAAAAGCCCGAACACCCTTGACCATTCAATAAAAATATGGCAATGGCAAGATACATTAGCCATCTTCAAGCATATGTGCGCCATACCTCCTAGAAGTCGAAGTGGTCGCCATTATGGAAATCGGTCGGGTCATTTATTCATTCATTTCCGTACAGCGTGACGGGTGATGACCACATGTTTCGAACTCTTTTATCTATTCATCCTACTTTTAAAACACAAAATGGTTTAATAATAACATCATTTATTTACTAGAAACTTGGTACATTATGTGATATAACAATATTTCTACATGTCCATATTGGTGATATGTTTAATAATCACAGAAATAAATTTATACTATGTTAAAGATTATTTTTACTAACAATAATAGATAATACTATGTTTGCAGGCTAGAACTTCCGCAAGTACCCAACCTGCGCGTGCTGCTTCGTGTGACGCACCGTCGGCTGGGTGCTTAGCTGCTTGACGCATCGGCACCAGACCAGCCGTGGGTTCTACCACTGGGCACTGGAACGACCTGGCCAGAGCACTAGGCTGGGGGGGGTAAGATATAGACTTTTAATAGCTATAAATTTGCGTTTAATTCTACTTTTCGAAATACAAATTCACCAGCGAGTTGCACAAAACTAAGGTTTTAAAACCCTTTCATACTACACTAGAATTTCCGTGTACGGATGGCGTTCGATGTGAAAATAGACTAAGTTGAACAAGATGATACAGTTCCTGTGCACACAAATTTTAAAAAGATAAAGTTTTTTACTAAATAAGTTTGCGGAAAAGGTTACAGCTCAACATATGACATAAACACAACCTACCGCTATCATTTAAAACAGTAATACTATAATAACTTTGCCATTTCTGGTACAAAAATACTGACGTATCATGCTATTAATACTGTTTTAAGGGATGGCGGTAACCCGCCTGACCAAGACTATTAGCTGCCAACAGCGAAAAATAAGACTATCATTCGTTGTCCTGCAGTATTTAATATGACCAGATGACGTTGGCTTCAGGTGGGCTATAATATTGGGCGAAACCAACAAGTAGAGTTTCAATGGAGATAATACAATTTAATTATAAATCCGACAAAAAACTACGAAACAGGCACTGACCGGATATCTGCATACATCTACGTACATCGTGTTTTACACAATAAATTTTCCATTTTTTCCCCGACTATTTCCGATCCGAATGAACGGAAAAAATCGAGGTAACACTGCCGATTTTTATATATAGGAAGCCAACGGACGGTTTTACCTGATAGTAAGTGTTTCTACCGATGGCCATATCCAGATCAATCATGCCGGGCAACTTCAAAGGGCAACGAGCGTTGCAACCTTTAAAAAGTGATATTTTTTTTCGAACTGCTGTTGTGCTTACCGAGGGAGAGAGGAAACGAGGCCCAAAAGGATTCTGCTGTTGGTCGCAGATGGCTTTACAGCTTTACCGGGCAATAGCGAGTCGGCCTCATGCTAAAGTAGAGGAAAATGGAGAAAAGGGATGTGGAAGAGGTTTTTTCGAAATGATTAGTTTTGATATTATGACAAAATTATATAGATCTATTTGTTTTAATTAAAAGTATAAGAAATATAATAATTCACATTAGGTATAAGCTACATAAACAAAAGGTTCGCTATATCACCTATACAGATTAATTTGTCTTTAGTTTACCGCGTTAGAGCAACATTACGTTAGAACCAAAAATCCTCTAAATATATTCAGTGGTACAACTCCAGAATCAATATGGGCCCATTTTCAAATCAGAAAAGGTGGAAATGGTCCCAGTTTTGGACTGGGACGAGATGTCCCATTAACCCATGAAAGGTGGAAACTGTCCCTGGTCCCAGTTTTGGACTGGGCCGAATTTCCTAACCCTTTTGGGCCTCGTTTACCTCAGGAAAGCACAACACAAGCTTTCTTTTCTTAAGATTCGCATCAAAACAGCTTTCTTCTTAACATTGCAAGCATCGCTCGCACCCCATTTCATAATGAACTTCTATTCTACGTTACCAAGTGAACAGAACGGTCAGGACACTCACCCGATGGTAAGTGATACGCTGACCATGACAGAGCGGCACTGAAGAGACTAACAACTGTTATACAGTTATTGTTCTCCATAAATGCCACACTGCGCGCGTCACTCGAGACAACAGATGTTAGGTCTCTTATACCCGGTAATTTCACCTTTACAATGGACTACTTGAATAGTTATAATATGCCTGTAAGGCCATTTTAGCTTCCGGTATTTGAGTTATCGAATACAACCAAACATAAATTAGTACAGACTTCGTAACCAGTAATAAATTAATACTGGTATATGTATTATTTATCTGTGGTAATACCAAAATTCTAAGTTTGTGAAGATAATGAGTGACCATGTAAATTACTATGATAGACGTTTTGACTGAATAATCCGAGTTTCAATTAAAATGCACGACTCTTCGAGTGATACTTATTTTTTATTGCTGTGTGATGAAATACAAGAGTTAAAATTCGATGTCTGAATAATATTACCTATAACAATTGATGTTGAAAGTATTATTCCCTGTGAAATCACCACCTGCTTGGTCCTTAACTTTCAGTCTCTCTTTTAAATTACCGACGCAAATTACTTTCACAGTTGAACCGCAACTGAAGAGAGCGTTTCTATTGAAGCAGCCGAAATCGAGATTGTGTAGGTACCCGTAAAACCTTTGGCATTGAAAGCAATCGCGCTTACGAAAGGACCGATGTATTTTATAAAAAGAATCTAATTCCCAAGGTCTTCTTGCTCACTATTAACGCCATGCCACAACTATTAAAAGTACTCAGCGGTATTTGGTCACATTGTGTTGGTATGTTTTAGCTTTACCGCAGCAATTGATTTCTGTCGACGGTGGTCCGAGTGTCTCTATTAGTAATTCATACGCTCGTACAAACAACATCGTTCCAATTGCTGTGTAATTAATTAGTAAGTACTATCGACGGAACTTGGGAAATTAAACATTTTAACAGGTTCAGCAATGTTTTTTTAATGTTATAATTGTACAAGACGATCTGACGCTCACCTGATGGTAAATGATACGCCAGACATGACAGAGCGGCATTAAAGGAGACCAACAACTGATAGACAGTTATTATCCTCCATCAATGCCGACCGCCCTCACCTGAGACAACAGATGTTAGGTTCTTATACCGGTATTATCACTAGCAGTGCCCTCATCCCGAAAACACAAAAGTGCATAACACTCCTGTTTCACAGGACGATATCTGACACTGCGGTTGTACCTACCTATATGATTCAGTATCGAGTCTGCCACCTAGTAAAAGTAGTAGTGTTATAGCTCGTATTAAACAGGCATTCTGTGAGTTCAGGAGAACAAGGTACAAGCACCGTGAACATACATACAAGATGGCATTTGATAATATGTAACACCGTGATTACCCATCGTTTGTCAAACAACAATGAGCTTTAACGAGCTCATAAACATTGTTTATCACGTAGCTACTCAGTATATGAAAATTTTATTCGTCTTCAAAGCGACAAACAAGACTGTAATATACATACTGTCATTGTAACATCAGCTAATGCTCCGGAAATTGTGGCACCTACCTATCGGCTCATTCCCCGGAGCCTGCGGTGGCCTATTGTTTCGGCAAAATTGAATTATTTGCCACAATAGAAACAAAGACTCAGAATTAATTTAAATTTCTCTTTATCGTCTCGTTAGTCTTTATGAGGAAGGATACAATCGATTAATGTTTTGTAACACTCATTTTAATGCAGACTTATAAAATCATCGAGTTAGGACGTCTTTATTATATTTTTTATGGATATGTACCATTAAATATTTTCCCCTTAGATGTCTTTAATATACCTGTCGTAATAACACAACGCGTGTCAACATTAAATCTAAAATAATACCAACTGACAATTATTTATAAACCAACAGAACTTTGAGCGTGATCTATTATTGTTTGTTCACCAGTAAACTTAACTTTTATATCTGATTTACTGCTGGGAAACTTAGCAAAACAAATACAAATGGCTACCATCGAGATAATGTTTACAATAACAGCAAACTACCGATACAACTTCGGAAACACTTACTCAAACCTTTGTTCAATTTGCTTGTTATATCTTGAGATTGAATAATTGAATATCTTGCTAATGAACTTGATTGTTACATAATATAATATTTTGGTAAATTTTGTAACAATACAAGTAAATAGAAATAAAAAGTCTTTGGATCCTGTTTTATTTCAATGCAAAGGATTTCACTTTATGGAGAATGATTTTCTATATAAGCTTCACAGCGGCATATGATTTGGATACCATAAGCATACACTATAATTGACATTCAAGAAATCTTAAGAGTCTTCACTCTTAAGATTTCTTGAATGTCAATTACACCTAGCCAATAATAATAAATAATATAATAATAATAATAATAATAATAATAATAAGCCCCCTAAAATCCAACCACACGTCCTGATCGACCATCTGATCACGTGGGGGGCGGACACACGATACAGATCTTACTGGCGTGGCTAACGTGGCTAGGGTAACCCATTCAAAATGGAGACTAGAGCAAGAAAGAAACTGAGAATGCCGCTTCCCGGGGGTGATCGCCGGGGCACACCTGGAGCTGACGCTGGGTGTTCCAGCATACGAACCGTCAGCGGTGAGCAGCTGAACAGGCGGGCTCTCACCGGGGGTTTACAACCCGAATATATTACAGCCGACCAAACTCACACAGACACTGAGAGTAGAGCCAGTAGTCCTAGTGAACCATATAGCCCGAGTACCGCTTCATATAATCCATCGGTACAAACATCACCATCGCTGTCGGGCAACCGTAGAACACCTACTCCAGTTTTGGCTGTTGCGCGGGAGGCAAGCGCCTTTTTACCCGCGTCCACCAAAGCAGGAAAACCAAGAATACGCATGCAATGGAGCTATGAAGTTAACTTGTTTATTATGCGTATTTACTACTACATCACTAAATTAGAGACAGATATGACTACATATAGAAAAAAGCTGCACGAACGTTTCTCGTTAAAATACCCAGAAATAAAAGTATCAGAACAAAGAGTATCAGACCACGACGGACCATAGAAAGGAATAAACTATTGTCCCAAGAAGTATTAGATCAATTAAAAGAAGAAGTTAAAATTCAAATACAGGAAGAAGAGAACAGCAATATAAATTTGGGCAACACACTTTATGTAGAAGACATGATACCTATCCACACAAATTCATGGTTAACAACACAAACCCTATCAGAAACTCAAGCGTACTCACTATCCCAAAACACACAAATCACACATACATCTACACAAACAGAAACTCTTTCATTAACAGTAGAAAATGATATCGACACCTTAGTAACTCTTATACCTGAAAGAAGCACGTATACTCAAGAAATTAAAGAAAAATTCCAAACGAATCTTATCTTGTATTCTGGTATGGACCCTACGGTCCGGCCGAAGTTACCGAAACTTAAATACAGTTCTAAACTCTTTGGACTAGTTGATTTATTTAATCAGAATTTACTGATAGATTATATTTCACCAGATACAAAACTTTTAGATTTACACACTATAATATACTGCACTGCACTTACTATCACAGAAGAATTACAGTAAAATATTAGAATCAACATCATTGAGAAAAAATAAAGAAGAACGCAAGCCAGCTTGGCAATTCAGAATAGAAAAAGATATACAAAATTGAGGTCTGACATTGGAAAAATTACACAATTTATCAAAAATAATAATAGATCCCGAAGAATAGTTCTTAGAGTAGAAGCCTTATTAAAACAGAATACTATTCACACAAGACATGAGAAGAGTAACAATAGTCCCGAGGAAGTCCTAGACACCTTAAAACAAAAACTTGCTCTTAAAGCACATAGACTTAAACGGTATAACAAAACACAAGAAAGGAAAAGCCATAACAGTTTATTTATGACAAACGAAAAGCAGTTTTATAGAAACAAATTAAATTCTAATACACCTTTACTCGAAAACAATAATATAGAAATACCATCAAAAGAACAGTTCGAAGAATATTGGTCAAACATCTGGGAAGAACATTCGTCGCACAATACCGAAGCTGATTGGATTAGGGAAGAAACACAAAGATGGGATACAATAGATACAATGGAATATTCAGAAATAACAGAAGAAGATATACATAATGTTACGTCAAGGTTACATAATTGGAAAGCTCCAGGTATAGACAGAATACATAATTTTTGGTACAAAAAACTTACATTTCTCCATAAGAGTCTTTCTAAAAATATTACAGAAATTATCTCAGGTGAACAAAACATTCCTGAATTCATGGCTTCAGGAATAACGTACATGCTACCTAAAAAGAAATACACAACACAACCATCTCAATACAGACCGATCACTTGCCTACCAACAATATATAAAATAATAACCTCTGTTATATCACTAAAAATTAATGTTCATGTCGAAAGCCACAATATAATAGCCGAGGAACAGAAAGGATGCAGGCGCGGCCATATGGGGTGTAAAGAGCAACTTATAATCGACTCAACTATACATAAACATGCCACTTCAAAACATAGACATTTACATTGTACGTATATAGATTATAAAAAAGCCTTTGACAGCATACCACACACCTGGCTAATAAAGATCCTTCACATATACAAAATAAATCCTACAATAGTAAACTTTTTACAAAGACTTATGTTCATTTGGAAAACAACTTTGCACCTATATAGCCCTAACACAGTCCTAACAACTAGACAATTAGATATTAAGACAGGTATATTCCAAGGCGACTCTTTAAGCCCTTTGTGGTTTTGCCTCGCCCTTAATCCCTTATCACATCTTTTGTATAGTAAACAAGCAGGCTACCGACTTAAACATGACAATACTGAAACAATAGTATCACACCTAATATATATGGATGATATCAAACTGTATGCCAGAAATGATAAAGAAATGAAAAAACTACTAGAAACTACCTCTGAATTCAGTAAAGACATTAATATGCAATTTGGTTTAGAGAAGTGTAGAACAGTACATATAAAAAGAGGACATATTCAACCTGGTGACTATACTATTAATAACAGAGAGACAATAGCTGCAATGCAAACTGGTGATTTATATAAATATTTAGGATATGAGCAATTAAAAGGACTAGATCACGCTGCTATAAAACAATCCCTCATAGCTGAATATAAAAGAAGAATCCACGCCATTTGTAAAACCCAGCTGACTAGCAAGAATCTTATAAAAGCAATAAATACTTTTGGAATACCAATCCTCACTTACTCATTTGGCATAATAAAATGGACCAATACCGACATTGAACACATAGAGCGAACCACCCGAACTATTTTTACCAAACATAATAAATTACATCCAAAATCTGCAATAGAAAGACTAACCATAAAAAGACAAGATGGTGGAAGAGGCCTAATCGACATCCGCATTCTATGGAAAAAACAGGTTAACAATCTTAAGACATTCTTTTATAATAAATCAAAAACTAGCAGTTTACATAGAGCAATAACCCAAAATGATAACAAACTTACACCTCTTGATTTACAACAGTACAGACATAGAAATATCACAAAACGCAGATCCACAGAAAACAAAAGTTGAGAATTGGAAGAAGAAAGTCCTTCATGGAAGACATCCACATGATTTGAATCAGGCTCATATAGATACAAAAGCCTCAAATCTGTGGCTCATTAAAGGTCACTTATTTCCAGAAACTGAGGGATTTATGATTGCTATACAAGACCAGATAATAAACACAAAAAATTTCAAAAATATATAATAAAAGACACCTCCATCACAAATGATAAATGTCGCAAATGTCACACACAATCCGAAACTATTCAACATATAACTGGGGCTTGTGCAACCCTTACCCAGAACGATTACACACATAGACACAACCAACTCAAATATTATACACCAAAAACTAGCACATAAACATAAACTGATACAGCAAGATAAATATACTCCCTACTACAAATATTCACCACAGACTATTTTAGAAAACAATTCATATAACTCTACTATGATCGAGCTATATTAACAGATAAAACAATACATCACAATAGACCGGACATAACTTTACAAGACAAGGCTAATAAAACCACATACTTAATTGATATTGCAGTACCGAACACCCACAACATTCAAAAAACTATAGCAGAAAAAGTAAAAAATACACAGAATTAAGAGAAGAAGTAATTAGAGTTTGGAAACAAGAAAAAGTGTACATAGCCAATTGTTATTTCTACCACTGGAGTTGTCCCGAACCATACATAACAGTTTGAAATTAATCAACATTGAGGAAAACATAATAAGTATACTCCAAAAAGCAGCTATCCTAAATACATGCCGAATTGTTCGGAAGTTCCTGCAGCTAGATGACATTACAACATAAACACTGATACCACTCTGTAAATCCACAAACCTGTAAATACTTGGTGAAAACCCGTATTACAGGTTATACCAGCGTAATGCTGTGAAAATATGTTGATACCTAAAATAATATAATAATTATACCTAGTCAGTAGCCCTTCGGCTACTGGACTAGGTATACCTTCTTATGTTGAGGGTTATTCTGAAATAAAAAGTCGTAAAATATTTTTGTTATGAAAGGATTTAGTGACATAAATAAAACTACTGGCGTCTAATGATGAAGTTAATATTCACCACAATATAACGTTGATTCATAATTTATGATCACAATATTTGTGTTGTTGATTGTCATCAACAATCAACAACACAAATATTGTGATCATAAATTAAAACACCCCTATTTTGATAAATTTTAAAACATTTAGCTTCACACTAAATTATTGCGTTTATATAATTTGTATTCTATAATAATTAAATAACTCAAGGTAATTTCCTGGGTACTTAAATAATTGTTATAAGACGTTTATGATGGAGAGGAAATATTTAAACCGTATTTAGTAGCAGCCACTGCCATCATGAATAATGAATTCATCTTTAGAAATTTATTGGAAGTTT
>PQWD01009456.1:24762-41895 GCA_019425675.1 Leucinodes orbonalis
TTTTCTGAGATAAAACCAAAATTCATGAAGATTTTTATTTTGCTTTGTTAAGATAATTTGTTTTAAGATCGGTTAATCTTCGTTTTCGCTAATGGATTGTGCTGTCAATTATGAATTTATTTCGAGAGACTGTTTTGTGGGTTTATTCGTGTTAACTGATCGGCTAGTCAAATTTAAATTACTCATTTCAATTTACGACCTTTTATATGGGAACCTCTGAGTTTTTATTTTTCTTTACAGTGCTAATTTTAATGTATTACTTTTATACAGGGTTACGAGGACGAGCCCATATCAAAAATCCTGGCTAACATCGGCGAGAGTGACACGGTTTTGCTCGACCGATGGCAGCTCACTGTGGAACCGAACACGGCAGCAGCAGGCGAAGACACTAAGAACGCAAAGCCTGAGCTCCCTCTTAACGTCGTCAATAATTACTTCTCCTTTGGTGTGGATGCACATATAGCACTGGAGTTCCATGAAGCAAGAGGTATGTCTTTATATCGTAACCGTAAAGAAATAAGAAATGGTAGATAATCCCTTGCCGATCGCCTGCTATAAACACCGGATTTAATATTAGTTAGACTAGTACAGTTCGTATCTACTAATTATATCATCAAACAGAGCCTCGTTCGTTGTCGGCAGGATGTACTTGCACCGGCACAGGTACGGCACGGCTTCTGTACATCATTTCAATTATATTTAGTTTATAATATATGTTCATGTTTTATTAGAGCGTCGGTGGCTCAGTGGTGTGGACTGTCGCCTTCCTACCGGGAGGGCTGAGGTTCAAATCCCGACACGTACCAATGTATTTCGAATTTTCGAAAAATATATGTACGTTATCCGACGCTCTTACGGTGAAGGAAAACATCGTGAGAAAACCTTCATGCACGCCTGCGAAGAGATTCGAAGGTTGTGTGTGAAGTCGTCCAATCCGCACTGGGCCCGCGTGGACGACTAAGGCCTAATCACCTATACGGGTAGGCTCGTGCCCCTCGGTGGGGACGTTTAATGAGCTGATGATGATGATATGTTCATTTTTATTAAGGCATTAGTATGACATCAGTTGTTCAATACGTGACCACTATCAGCAATATTAACGTGCTTATTTCAGTTTAAATCTGTCTTTCTTATGATACAAACAATAAACTAAGTTTTGTTTTTATCGCTGTTAGTTTAGAACTATTAATTAACGTTCATGTGATTTCATACGTACATAATAAAACAAAGTCGCATCATCAATGAAGTACACATCTTAGAAAGTTTTTTAGTAAGATGTATGTCTAATTAGTACATCTTCATGTCGGTTCTATGATAGGAATTAAGATTTACTGATTTCCTTTATTAAGTATGGTTATGAGGTTCATTATCGCGGTGGGAAAGATCGTCAAAATGATTCCGGTGATAGGTCGAAGCGATGAAGATAGTTGTTATCCAATTAGAACTAATTACCGAACCAACAAAGTATCACAGATGAAATTTTTGACATTTGCCATTCAAAGAATGTATTACAATACTGATGGTATTTGGCAGAGGCACACCCAGAGAAGTTCAACTCGAGGATCAGGAACAAGCTGTTCTACGGCACAGCGGGCGGCAAGGACCTAATGCAGCGCAAGTGGAAGGGGCTGGCGGAGTTCGTCACGATGGAGTGTGACGGCAAGGACCTTACGCCGGTGCTCAGGGAGCACAAAGTGCACGCCATTGTTTTTTTAAACATTCCAAGGTTAGGCAACATTTACAATTGAAGACCTTTAATGCATTTAGAATCAGAAATTTTCTTCAACTCCTTGTTTTGACCTTTTCTAAACCCGTAACAATCTACTGTTGTTAGGGTCTTATCGACGATAGTAAGCGTTTTCCATTTCTGATTCAGATAGCAGCACCTTACAAAAGATGAGAGGACTGCTACTCGTACTTCTTCTTATCCGGGAAGACTAGGGGAGGCGTATATGTATTCTAATCTGCCGTCACTACACGGTATTTTGCCCCCATTAGACCTTGAGCAACTTTGATACCTATGAAGCCCAATTTCTATTGAGGGGTTTTGATTAGTAAAACAACATATCTAGTACTACGAACTCGTACCTACTGGTTATGAGTTGGCGGGTCGCCAGAATGCGCCATGGACAAATTTATAGGGTACAAAGTGTCCATTATATCTAAAAAGGTTGCTTTCGATTTCGTAATTATTTAAAGGCCCTGAAGTCAAATCGTACGAATTCAAAAGCTCATTGTTAAATAAGTTTTGCTCGTTCATTATGAAAGTCACAGAAAGGAAAATTAATGCCACCGATTCGGATTGTAGGCTAGATCTAATACTCACTTCACAAAAGACTATTTCTGGGTAGACACTCGAGTTTATAATCATGATTATCAAACTCGTTTGGTTCAATTTTGGTCTAAATTAAGATTGATTTCGCACATTTATATTAATTTGACAAATAAATTAAGATGGTTTTTAAATATTTAACATTGTTTTTATTACCACCAGGTGGACTATCTGTTTGACTGCTAAATTATTAACCTATCGTTGTCCACTGTTGTCCATAGAACTCCCCCGTTGTTCGTCAAATAACACGGCCCTCTTATTTCTTATCACGCTCTCCACTCCAGAACTCGTCTGCTGTAACGACCATCGGTTTTGCGATATCCGCGCCCGCTGTCACTTCCACTTGCTGATCTGGCAATCTGTGTCTGTTACTTTAGTTATCTCATCAAAACCAGCAGTTCTGATTTTAACCCGTTGAATGGTATACTTATACATATAGCGAATAAGATCCAAATAGAGCCGTCAAAACAACCTTCCCCTTTTCATTATTTTCATCGTATCCAACTTTTACAGGCAATTTCGTGACTGTCATAAAGGTGTTGCTAAGATGTATCAATAGGAGCGAACATTAACCGTTCCCCATGTCCTGTTTACAGCTACGGGGGTGGCACTCACCCGTGGAACAAATCCGGTGGGGCGGTCGAGCCCTCCACTGAAGACGGCCTTATAGAAGTAGTAGGATTAACGACATATCAATTGGTAAGCTCCTTTCAATGCTTAACATTTAACCCAGTGTTCCTACATAGTTTTCACGCGAGTTCCTGTTGTTCTTTTGACAACGTAATTATAATGGGTATTTATTATTAAAACATATGTATTTTATTTACTCGTTAGTTAATAAAAAACATATACCACGTGACGGTGACTGTAAAGTATCTTATTTGTAATTTCGTAACTGTAATTAAGAAGCATTTAGAAACTGTAAGTTATAATGTGTTCTTTCAATAAAATGAATTCTCACTGGGATTTGTCGTTTGTTCTGTTAGACATTTTAAAAAATTAATACTGTATTAAATATTTGTTAAATTTAAGTATAATTATATTAAATTTATTCAATACGATACAATAAACAGTTATATTCAAACCATTAAAGCCATAAC
Organism: Leucinodes orbonalis; assembly: GCA_019425675.1. NCBI lineage: Eukaryota > Metazoa > Arthropoda > Insecta > Lepidoptera > Crambidae > Leucinodes > Leucinodes orbonalis. Next base: position 28,195 of record PQWD01009456.1, read on the forward strand.
GCTCTTAGGTATGTCTTTTATAAGCAAAAAAAATCATATGTGCAAGATTTATGTTGTTACATGTCATGGCCATAACTTAAAAGGGTGCGTGAGCTTTTTATGACGCCATGTTACACACAATGTTTGTAAAAGTATTTGCATTTCAAATTGTTCCATGCAAAATATAACTACATACTTCAAGCGGAAATTGTGTTAAATAAATACAAATATTTACTGAAATTCACACAGCGCCATGAAGGTCCAATTTGACCGTGAAGCTTGTAATGTGAATACTAAACGATGGATAAATATTTTAATAACATATTATACCAATACAAACAGACATGTTCAGGCGCACAAATCGTTGTACTGGCCGAGACGGACCCGGACGGATACGGATTTATTAATATCAATTTTTAAAACTGGAATACCAAAGTTTTTACAGGTTAATTCGCTTACCTACCAACGCCATTACATTTAAAATTAAATGGAACCAATCATCCTCGGGAAATGTATTACTCAATTACCTTAATGTATACCAAGGCCCCAATAAAATGAAGTTTAATTTACTAATCAAATACACGTAAATAATTAAGTAACAGTATCCCAACCAATTTCTTTCCACGTACCTTTTATATGAGTGAGACCTTGTATAAAGTCATTTGTGTGGATAGCTCAACCTCACCTTTCTTCTCCTACCATAACATTTATTCTTGCACTGTATTTATATCCATCTATAGTCTTCCAAATAAGTAAAACATTAGCATTTGATGATATAAGCGACAGTTGACACTTATCGAACACTTACAAACTTCATTTAAAAAACAGAAACAGTAATATAGAAACATGTGAAATAGAGGAGTTCACACCGAAGACCATAGTTGAAATTTACTATAACTACTCGACAAAATATCAACAAATAATAATTGATAAAATATGTTACTTGTTTTTATATTTTATAATATTTACTCACGCCTAGTACGTATTTTCAAACTATATTTTGCTCCTAATAGCGAATAGTTGGTAGAAATAAGATGAACGCAAACACAGCACGGTATTAGCCATTTGTTACGCTGGAATATAAATCTCACCACAGGGGTTAGAGCCTACAGATTATCAAACGAACTGTATAGCTGAGAATAACTCTTCGGAAATATGTGGCTAGTCCATGGGCATTATTTATAGACACGTTTTGGAACTTTTACTTTTCCCTTACATTAATTTCACAATGCAATAGCATTAAATGGAAACTATTTTTGAATTTGTCAAAACGAAGTAGATACCTCAGTGATACAGTAGTTTCGTAAATTGATTTTCGAGTTATTGTTTTTTTACTTAGTTACTAGAATATTTGAATCCCATTCCTATTTTTTTCCAAACTTCTTAATATGATTATTTTAATATCATATATGTAGTAGTTATAAACATTTCAGAATAGGATATGCAGTTTTATACAAATATATACACTAATAATGTTACTAACCCGTTTCTGTGTTTGACAGCCTTTATTACAAGCGGGCGGTCATGGCACTTGTATAACACAGTGCAAAACCGCAAAGATAGTGACCACTAAGGTGATTCCGATGCAAGTGGATGGTGAGGCGTGCCGGCTCGCGCCCTCAACAATCACGCTGTCGAGGCTTAATCAGGCTATTATGCTCGCAAAGAAGAAACCTGGCAGGGTCATAGCGCCGTAAGTAGCTCTTTTTTTACAGTATCAAGTGATTTTACTTATTGTCACACGAACCAGGAACAATAGAATATATATTCACTTTAAAAGCCGCGCCGTGGATCTTTGGCCGCAATAAAACATTGTTACCATTATTGCCGATGAAGCGATTCTAGCTAAACCACAGTTGACCTACGTACCGCCTATCAAGATGAAAAATTAACCTTAAAACCGAAAAGTTATCCGTAAAACCGACCAATACCGGCACAGGACGAAGACGTACTGTGTTTACAGTATACTGATTAGTCAAAAGCATGGCCCACGTTTCTAAAACACGTCTTCAGGGCATGTATATCTATGAGCCTTTTTTATTGAATACTAATGTACTCGAATACCAGATTTAGACCATAACTGCTGGGCCGGGAGAAAAAGGTAATATATAAAAATTACCCCAGACAATCGGACAACCATTTACACGATCCCAAATATTAATCAAATATTCAGCCTAAAAAGCTTCACTTACTTAAGTAGGTGCTAGTGTTCGAAACCTTAGTTCTTTTAAGGGGCTTACCCAAGGCGTGATTGGTGTGAACTGTAATTTGTACAAGAGCTTTAGCATATTTATGATAAGTTCTTACTTTGTGTAAATTATTAGGTGTGCTTAAGTGAAAAAATTGTCAATGCCAGATGTCATGACTCGACAAGTGCGCTAATTAACACCTTGTTATAAGTTAGGCCACCTTTTGTTGGTTCCTTGTTAAGATTTTGGTAGATAGTTTTTCTGTACTTACTAGGTATTTTAATAGGCGTGTTTATTTACTTTGTCTTTGCGGCTTAAACCACTGTGTTTATAACTTGTGAAGACGTTAAGTAACGGTACCAAACAATTCATTAGCTGCAATACCCTCCATAGCCCGGGACACAGTTTTACAAAATGTCCATATGTTATGGCAAAGTAAACCAGTACTAATATCCCATGAAAACGATTTTTTAAGTAAACATTATGATATGAATATTTTGTTTCAGTCAAACTACAGTGGAAAAATTATCACTTACCGTGAATCTCATAACCATGGCTGATTACGAGAGACATCACTACGACAAAGAGCTGCTTGCTAAAACAGGTTAGTAATAGTAAAGTAGTCATAATAAAGTAGGTATACAAACCACATTTCAAGGTAAAAATCCTTAAGAACATGAAGAAGATATATTCTACAAAACGTATCCCAAAGATGGGAAGGGTGATACGCAATAAAAAGCAAATTGGATTTAAACCAATACCTGCTTAGAAAAAATATCCAATTAAACCGACATCGACTGCACTAAAAAGACTGGCTCCGTTTTTCCAATCTCCGTTTCAAGGTAACCAGGTTTCCAATCGGTTTATAAGAAATCAACGTGATTGCACAGGGTTCAACGGTTTTAATTGACTATTTCAGTACTCTTTACATTTACGAGGATTATTCAAAAATGCTAAAAAAATAAAAACAATTTGTCTTGACCGTTTTTCGCTGACTAATGACATTATTCCTGAAGGAATATTTACAATTGAGTACAGTTCGCAACTAAAGTTGTTGCACGATCTAAAGTATATAGTATATAAATATGTACTATATATTTACATAGTATATATATATATAGTATATTTTGTTGTTCTTTACGATACTTAACCCAAAATGGCCGTTTTTTTTCACTTTATGATGCTGACAGGTCATTACCTAATTTACCATTTCACTTTGACCGATCAATTGACTGTCTAACTTAAAGGATCTTTCCGATTTGACACCACTCAAACCTGTCCTTTCCATTCATTCCCATACAGCTTCCTCAAGTACCCTCGAAAATCGACATCCAACCTAAATACATTATTATTTAAAAAGCCTGTACTAAATTTTATAATATTAAATATATAATAACATCGAAATACCAGTTATTTGTTTTTGTGAAATAAACAACGTCCTCTTTTAGACAAATGTTAAAATAACTTAAGCCGTTTGTGCACTTTGTAGTGAGGATACATAAAGTACCTACTTACAAACTAAATGCATACTTTTTAATTTTTAAACGAATTTTATTACAGAAACTCGCAAGCTCAAGTTTTATAACACAGTCATAATGAAGGCACTTCGAAAGTTTATAAGATATAGTTAGGATTTTAGTTCTAAATTCTTGCGTACCTGAGTAATCTTAGAAAGTTTCAAATGTAGGTTTTTAAGTTGTTTCTAGAAATATAATGCATGATTCAAATAAAACCTTAACTATACATTAATTTGTAGAAACTAGGGCTTCAATAAAGTTAAATGAGCAATTTTGAAAATATTGCAAATTACGAAATGTGTTGAGTCGTTTCGACTAAACAAAAACAGTTACTGACTTTTTAATTAAAGGTTGTAATATTAAGTTAAAATTTCTGCGAGGTTAAAAAGTCAACATATAAAAGTATTTCTGGGACCTCGAGACACACTTGATTTATTTAATCCATACTAATATTATAAAAGCGAAAGTAGATTAATCTGTCTGTTTGTTACGCTTTCACGCCTAAACTGATTTTGATGACGCCACGTAACAAAGTGTTTTCAAAATTATATGTACGTTTATCCGACACTCTTACGGTAAAGGAAAACATCATGAGGAAACTTGCGCACGACTACGAAGAGATTCTACCAAGGTTGTACGTATACTTATACATCCTATACGCGTAGGCTCGTGCCTCTCGGTGGGGACGTATAATGAGCTGATATTGACGAATCAGGGAAGGGGAATTACAATTAGACTAAAGCGAAGCCGCGGGCAGTGGCTAGTTTTTTTATAAATTCGAACCTAATTAATTGGCACGCTTTAAAAATAGTGTCAATTTAAATGTTAAAAAAAATTATGAAATAAGCTTTAATGTTGTTTTTCAATTGACAGCGGAGCGGGTGGGGGACTTTGGAAGTGAACCCAACGGCGGACTTGGAGCAAATGCGTTCCCTTATACAAAACATGATCAAAGAATCTCAAGCGTACTCGAACCTCATCGACTGGTGGTTCGTCGACTGTGAGTATACTTTGTAGAACCCAATTGATCCACTCACTTTCAAACTAACTCGTGTTCCTTAATTAAGCACCGTTCCGTATGTGATTCTGAAGTACGTTTACACAGATTTCTGTTAGTTTTCAAAATAAAATAAGTCGTCTACAGTAAATCAGGAATAACAAAGTCAGATCACAGTGTAAGTCATAATTCGAGATATGAAAATGCTTAGTAACGGTATCTGGTACCTAATTAAAATTCAATTTTGGGTTACAATTTTTTTTGCGCAATATCATTTGACATGTATTGAACACATTGCCTCAATCTGTTTACATACAAATATAATTTCAACAATCTTAGAAGTAAAATATTATGCTACTTTTCAAATCAGGGGTTTGAAGTCACTCAAACGCAGGATTAACATATATACTCGTAATAAATAAGGCAAAAGATTGTTCTCTTAAAACTGAGTAGCCATATATTGCAATAAAATTAGAAGCAAGAGTTTTAAGGAAACTGTTCATTGTAAGATTTATTTTAAGGGCAAAACTACTGCGGCTATATGTACGCCGTAGTCAGTGTTCTCGAGAATTCTAATTCTGCGTTCAACATATTTAAATCGCCAAAATGATTCTTTGTAACGACGAAAATTTTAATGACAAGGTTTAACATTAACAGAGATAAAATAAAAATGTTTAACTTAGTCGGTAAGCTTATATACAATACATTAACTCAAATGACTAGTTGGCAGTACAGTGTGTAACTAAAGAAATAACAAAAACTTAAATCAAAAAGTAGTGGATAATCAAATATACTGAAAATTAAATATATCCATACACAAGAAGATAAATGATGAATGTTTCTTCAACCTATATTACATTGTAACAGCAAATCGGTTTGAGTACAGTGGTGTGTGTGATATGCTTCATTGTTCGCAGAACGACTTGTGATTTAAGCAAACACGCCGCATCCGAAATTTGCTCATGCGAACGTTACGCTACAGTGGTCTCATAACTAACCTATCCTGGAAAGCCGCTCATCCAAAGTGAAGCTCAAACCACGTTTATACAGACATAATAGGCTAGGTATTTGTCATTGTAAGACAAACATTTATACTAACTTAACGTTTATGACACTTGAATTCATAATTTCGTAACGTTTGTGATCCTTATTGGTATGATTCCGTGTGTAAAGATTCTGATACAAGAAGTGTATAAATGGATCCTTTTTACTTCTTTGAATAAAACATCTTGTAAGAAACCCATTATAAACGTTAACAATCATACGTAATGAATTTTATTTGTTACTAAATTTTTTATCGTATTTTATTTCATAAATTACAATATAGCTTAAATAATTACTCTTTTAATGTATGATAGCAAATTTTAGCATTTTTAGTGTTGGCTTGCAAGTTGTGTATTTAACAATGCAAGGGAGCAACACAAATAAGCATTACTAACAGGTCTTAATTTAATTTTTAAATTGGTATTTTTACTTATTTTAAACATTGTCTTTTCGAAGCAAGCCGCTTGGATAAATTAGGATCCAATCCAATATACCTACTTACCTGCTCGTACGTAATAGATCTCTCAAATGTCTCCCGTGGATGCCTAAGTGGCATTCCATTCAGTTTAACCTCATGAGGCTTGCAGTTTAATCAGAATTAGCGGGTATTACAACCGCTAATGCAGCCACAAATGACATTAAGAAATACCTACTGTAATGTGACAAATTATCCAGTAGGTAATCTATATGAACAGAATAGAAATATTAAACGCACAAACGTCGTAGAAACACGTCACGTTCTGGTTTCTAGATTCCTATCACTTCAAGGATCAACAAACAAAACTTAAAACCAAAAATTACTTACTGTCGTTTTTGTAACTACACTATAGGTACTGTGATCTGTCAGTAATAAAGAATTACACACTGTGTAGTTTTGAAGAGCAAATCGAATTGCATAAGTTTATTTTCAAAGCCGAAATAAACCATTGGTAAGGCTGGTCGTGGGCAGTTCGAAACTATTTACCAAACTATTGAACGTGAACATTTATCCCGTTGAAAAAGTTTTCACGTTCTGTTTCTGGTTCTTTTATTCGTACAGATGCTACTATCTTTCTGTTGTATCTGTGCTCTAATACTCTCGAATCATTGGCGGAAAAAAACTCCCAACAATCAATTTATTGCTATTATTTGATTAACTAATCTTAACAAATATAATGACTTGACGAAAAGTCAACTCAGTATTGCATTATTAAAGAACTTCGTATAGAATATAAATGCTGTAGTAACTTATTTATTGTGCCCGATAATTTGATATATGGATAAAGTTGTATGTATAATATTCGATGGTATTGTTTTATTGAACTCCGATCACATTCATTGGGTATTTATTTACCTTAATACTGAAATGGACATAAAAGTAAATACGCTAACCAGAATGACATAACAATAATTGTTCGTAAACTGATGTTCATTTTAGTTTAAGACATATCATAGCAATATGTGAAGGGTTGTCGTGCATTTGTTTTTCGTCAATGTATTTAGCCGATGCCAAATAAAAACTATGGTGGTTCGGTCCGGTTGTTTATTTAGTTCTTATACTTGTACTTGTCGAAAAGCTCTTTATTTATATTCGTTGTTAAGTGTCTACTCATTAACTTTAGATTAAGTTATTTGCTACTTCCTACCAGAACAATGTATCAGACCATCATATCTGTATAAAACACCTTAAGTCTATGTGAAAGTTTAACATACTGATATGTATATGTACAATAAATAAAGTAACAACCTTGTACTTTTCGCCATCATGACATGATGGCAACACGTAAACCGGTTAAAAAATTCGCACCCATCAGTAACGGGGTACAGCAAACAAAGCCCCCAAGCCATTATTATATTAAATGAACGCATTGCGGACCCTATGTGTAAACTTGGGCCGTAAGCTCGCCGTAAAAAGTTTGGCTGTTGGCTTTACGGTGAGTTATTGTATACTGGGTGGTCCATTGGGTAAACATATTAATTACCATCAACCCCGTCAATTTCCTGCATAACTCTGTTCTACCACTTAAAGATAATAATTATCTTCATTCAATTCAATACCATTGAGGCATAATTTTGATCCTTTTAGCGCATTTTAAAATGAAATGAATTTGGGCCCCGGTTTGACTAGACTTTTTTGGTAGGTAGCTGATGTAATAAGGATATATTTAGGCTACTCTTATTTTTTGTATAAAGTTAGCTGACGCCTTGAATAAACATGTGTTTATCCAGGGTGCTTACGTAAACATTATGTGGGCTACGTTATACTACGGGAGTATATTTTATACCGTGGGTATACCGCGGGGCACAGCTAGTTAAGAAATATGTTTAGTTCCTTTTTTGGTTCTGTAATCGAAGTTGTAGTTATGTTTATCAGTCATCAGCAGTATGCTTTAAGGATCAAATGGCAAATTCTTATGTGATTCAAATTCTTCAAAGTCAACAAAAGGAATAATGTTATTATTATTCCACAGACTCAACAAATATAATAGAACTCACTGCATATTATGTACAGTCTGTATCATCTGTGTTCATCCACAGGCTTAACAAATAAAAGATCAAATGTTACTGTCCGACCCTGTGGATTATAATTAGCCAAGCTGATGCAATGCGTGTTAACTACTCATTAAGGTTTCTTTCATTATTTGTTGGTGGAACACACAAGTCACAAGTTGGATTTGTTTGTAATTCTTAACATACCAAAAATAAACTTTTGATAATTATATCGATTGGCAAAAAATAAAACGAGGTTAAATTAACGTAACTCTTATTATTGTGAAACCATGATAATTACTTCGAACTTTAATTTTCTTAATTTAAATGTCGTTTCTAACATACTATGTTTCTTGTAAATTTCAGTGAACTTGAAAATACATATTTTATGGTTAATCAAATGGTATTTGATAACGACAAATCCAGATAATCGTATACCCACTATGACATGTGTAAGGTCCGTTTAATACCCACACAATAAACCATGACCTTCACAGACTCTACCCCTTATTTACATATTTATTGCCACTTTATTACGTTACACCTTTATTCATAGAAGGTAACCAAAAAATAGGTAACATCGAACGTGGCGAAGTTAAAAGGGTTCTTTGTTTTGTTTACCCTCATAAATTATTTGTAAGCGTTTTAATCATGGTCTTTAATTAAATAACACTCATAACGTACCAAATAGTCTAACCCCAAGGTTTGGCAGAATCACTATACTCAGTGAACACTTTTTTACAAAATTTCAATATGTGCCTTAAGCGATATTCATATATTATGGTAGATTAGAATGTTTAAAATTTTTGAAATATTTGATAACTCAAAATCAAATAAGCATTGTTAAAAAAAACATTTTCTGTTGTTATTTATCAAGTTTTTTCTTCACAAACCTGAATACTGGAAGAGAATGCCTCTGGCATTAAGTTCGCCTTTGTGCTGTTGTTTTATGATGCATAAAGAATAAATAAATATGTTTAATTATTCATACTTACTTTCTCTCACTCCCGTCACACATACTTGTTGCTTAACTTGGGTCAGATATCGCTGGCTGTTTAAGTACCTATATATTTTCTTATTTGATCCTTTATTCTAACAGCGGTAACGGCGGAGCGGTTCTTCCGTATCGACAAAGCGCAAGAGAACCTGCACTATCCCACCGACATTGGACATGAGAACATCTACATACTGGACGCGGCTCCCTTGACGCCTGATACAGAGTCCACGGCGCATCCCGACACCACGGCCACGGCTTCCTTAGACCGCACCGGTCCTTCAGTGTCTCTCGACACAACCACAGGACTATCAGTGTCTTTGGACATCTCGCAGAGCGTGGACACGCCCAGCGCGGGAGTATCGCTCGATGTACCCGAATCTCATGCCAGGTAATATTACAAACTTCATTTTATTTCGTGCCTTAAATTTCCAAAGGGAATCGGAAAGGGAAAACAAACAATCATTCAAGATTCTACTGCTTACCACAAATGTTCTGTACAGCTAGAAGTAAGAGAGGCTGTTGGATGTTGCCTGACAGAATTCAGTCCGTATGGAAATCACAGGCAGTTTTGAGAATATTTTTTTTCTTTCAATTTAGTAGTTAACTTAAATTTAATATAAATTAATGTAATTTTAGTTTAATATTTATTAAAGTTACTTCCAAAATCCCGTCACTACAAACCTTAATAGTATTGTACGAGATTTGATAAAAAATATTAATTTATAATCACCATATAAAAGATTGTAACAATAAAAAAAAACGAATATAAGCGAAGGATTCTTATTTCAAAACAGCTTAAAACGTCCTATGCTGAACTAAACCCTCCCCGATGACTTCCATACGGACTGAATTCTATCAGGAACAGCCAACAGCCTTTCGTCAATCTTACTCTAGTTGAGTAATCTCTACCCTAATAAAAAGGCCTTCATAAATAACATCCAGGGTTCCACCCATCTGTTATCGTTATACCATATTGTTGCACAAAAACGTTCGGTTCTTCCTGCTTCCACACTTTCCGTCAGGTGAAATATAAGTCGCACACAGTTGAAATTTTAGTAAAAAAATGAGACCAAAACTTAAAACAATCACCGAGTGAAAAGAGTGGTATTATAGTAATGCCACTAATCGGCTCAGCCTGTGAATAAAAAATATAGGTAATTCACAGAGCAAGTTATAATTTTTCGTTCAACCATTGATTGCTAAAATAAATTCCTCGATGCGTTTTCTAGCAAATGGTCATAACAAAACCTTAATAGCTTTCACTAACCGATTACTAAACTACCAATGACGTTAAAACCACGATTCCAGTGTAGCGCCAAATGTTCTAGAATAAAAGAAAGTAAAATCAAGAGCTGAAGAGATTTCCGTAAATTATGTATCCGATTTAATTACATTGTTAAACAAACATTCTCAAACTTCACTTAACTCCTGTGCGGTTAGAAGTTTCCATATAATCTTAGAACCCAAACAATGAAACTCATCTAATTTTCTATGGATGACAATTAAAATAAGTGTTTAATTTTGGCAATAACTAAGTATTATACATTGATACAATATACTAAACACATCATCGATAAATGTTCTAGTGTATTCGAAATTTAGGCAGTTATTTGAATGATAATAGCTGCGACGAGTTACATAAGTAATAATTTGTGAACAAAATAAATCAGTTTCTCAGCGTCACGTAGTTGATTTTAATTAAAGTTCATCTATTTTCAGTGTGATGATAAGCGTTGAAGTAACTTAAATAAGTTGAAGTAATTTAAATACGAGTATACGGAAAATCGTGTGATTGTTTCTGTTTACTTAGTTCATAATTGTGTTCAACATAGAAAAATTGAAACAAACAAATTCAAAATAGACTAAAGTACTATTACAATATCAATTGTCACGCACTTGATACCAAACGATTATACGATTAAGAACTTGCGAAATAGTCTTCACATTTCTGAAATCTCTACACACAACATTTTGTCTGCACAATAAAGTCTGGAAAGAAATGGCATGTTCAGAAAAATAAAACCAGAATTAGTTATTAATATAAAATTAACTTAGTTGAATCACACGACCATGAAGGATGGCAAGTTAAGGCTACTTCCCATCTGGTAAACTTCCCATTTCATAAACCTCAAATTATACCTATCAAAAAGTTGCATTTCGTAAACATTGCATTTCTTCATACATTTAATCCCATTTGGTAAACTTTGTTACTATTGTTATTTTTGTCAGTGTCAAATTAAATTGAAAGTAGATATAAGTTTTCAAAAGTATTGAGATAGATTCTCGATCAACAAAAATCGGTTAATGTCTGCCAAAATACCATATGCCGCAAAAAAAAGGAACGTACGCAATTTTGTTTCTGCTTTAGATAAACATATTACAAATACATACATTATTGCTTTGATTAATTTTATTATATCAATATTTTTTAGGCTTTACAGTAATGGCGGAATGATATCAAAACGAAGGAAAAGATCCATCCAAAACGATAAACAAATTAACAATCTACTTGGCGATGCCAAAAATTTAAAAACTAATTAAACAACTTTTTTAATCAATTTTTAATGTTTTGTTATTGGCTTTGTAGTGTTCGTTTTTTACTTTGTAATTTTTTAACTACATATTGTTTTTGAATATATACCAAATCTGTGATTATTGTTTATATTTTATAGTTGATTTTGCATATTATGTTATAATTGAGTATGGTGTGAACCCGTCTATTGATCTGGGATTAAAAAAATATGACAACTTTATTATTACTTACGTGTTATATTTTACTAACTTGACTGTACCCATTCCAACAGAAAGTTTACTAAATGGGAACTAACACACGAAATTACTGAAATGTTTTCGAAATGGGAATATTTGTATCAAATTTAGAATGTTTACCAAACACAACTTTTTGATAGGTACATATTGAGGTTTACGAGATGGGAAGTTTACGAAATGGGAAGTAGCCTAAGCGACCTCGCTCATCGGTGCATCCGTACTTAGTGCTGATATCAAGACGGCTTTGTGATACTACAGATACACTCATGATAGATGTGATACTCAGTTTTTATCTATTGCAATCATATCAAATACAAATTACTATCAGTTTTATTGTCGATATTCTTATCACATTCACACCTTTTTATTTTTTAATAAATCAAGAAACAGGATATAACTTGTAGGAAAGAAAATTTTGTTACAATATTCATTTTTTCCTTTTGCTTACAAAATAAAATAACGAACATATTTCTCAATATGGCAAGCCATTTCTAAATTAAGAGTACATTATAGGAAGAGTACCTTAATTACCTACGACACGTGGTGAGCCAAAACTACATCACCTGGTAAACCGTTCATTATATATGTACCTAACATTTGTTTTACTTGTTAGTGAATCCGGTCTGGGCAGCCCAGCGCGGACGTCTGAGGAGCTACTGACGCCGCAGACACCACCACCTATAATCTCCGCACCTACGCCCCCCATTAGGTCTTCAGTTCCTAGTACACCCAAACTAGCCCCGCTGCCTCCATCACCAAAAGCCCTGGCTCCTCAGGATTCAAACTCACCTCCGCTATGCACCAGCCCACCTATGAAGGAGCATCAACCGACCCACGACTCCATAGTTCGCTTTAAAACGTAAGTACAAAAAATTATGCTACTTGGTGTTTGTGTGAGTTTTTCAGCACTAAAGTGGATAGAAAATCTCTTAGTAACTTTTCGTTTGGTTTGATACGTTAATCCTTGCAGTATTCATCTTGCCCAAATATTTCTTAAAATCTTCTCTACTATTCTTGAGCCTCCAAATAGTATATGTAACGTATAAGTGAATTTATCTTTAACATCAGTTTATGAACAAATACAAAAATTCCATAAAAACTATAGATTAAACGTGATGATTATCTTACAATTAAAACTGATTTCAGCGAAGTACTTACTGTATTGGAATGAGAACAAAATATGTAGGTACTATCTACCCTGATCATACAGTCAGAACAGTTACAAAGCTACACATTTTCTATCAGTTGATATGAGACGAGATTTATGTATTTTTGATTCATGGATTCTAAAGAAGTACTCCGTGTTTTGTAATAGTAATCTTGTGACTTTCGTCATTTCAAAGTACTAGATATCGATAAATTATTTAGACCTCACGCCACATATGATTTCCCGTATCATCAATCACGATGAGACATGGCAAAGTACCTACTCTTATATACGTTAATCATTAAATATCAATTTTCTGATATGTAAATTTATCAGCAATTGAAAAATTCACGATCTGTATCTGCAGCACAAGGAATGATCTTTACGTTGACATCATATACTTTAGATAAGAAGACAGAATATAAGTGTAAGAAATAGAGCAACTAATTAATAGTAATTGATAACTTGATAAATAGTGCTACCTAACATTATTTCTTCTAATATGTAAATATCAAGAAAATTTTGTGTTTCGAAAAAGCTATAATTATTTTACGAATTCATGAACTTGCTACGAATGTCCCATCCTTTATCGA
>PQWD01009457.1:0-78457 GCA_019425675.1 Leucinodes orbonalis
TATTATTAATTATTTATTAAAATAAATATTTTTAAAAAAATATATCAGGTCATATATAATAAATCCAAGATTACTAATATATATTTGGTATCTCGACGAATACTTAAGTTTGTCAAACTCTTTTGCTTTATAAGCTGGTTCATAATGTCGCCAATACCATTCAAACTCAACGTTTAAAATTAAAAATAGCATACAATGCTATGAGGTGAAACTTTCCAATGTAAAATACATTAAAAGTCTTCAGCGCTCTAACGAACCCCCAGTAATGAAAATCATAAACAAAACAAGTTTGTAATTAAAAAGTCATTAACGATACGCGGGCAACACATGATAGTCAAACCTCCGCGCGCTAAACTTAATTTACGGCTGTTTCACAGTTTGTTGTATACTTTAAAATAACCTCTGAGGCTTAACGGACAAAATTTGCCAAGTACAATTTAATTTATGGATATCTCTTTTCGCAAGAGATGTATAGTAAGAGAGCTCAGTTTACATATTTGGGATTAAGTCCATACTAGCTTATTAGTCCTTTACTAGGTGGTAGATCGGTACTAAAGTCGTCTAGGTACGAGTGCCAAGATACCGTGAAATAGGAATGTTAGGTTTATTTTTTTCTTTGACCTCTACAAATACAAAGGCAAACTTTGCTCCTTTGAAGTTTCGAGTGTCCATATATGGCGGTATCGCTTAACTGCTTGCTCATTGGTTTCCTCTTAATATAATTTTATTCTAAATAACAATAGAATTGTTTTAATATTTGTGTAAATTTGAATCCTGAGTATATTTTTTTGTCATTTAATGCATGCGGCAATAATAATTAATCAGGTCTTTATGTTGCAACGTCTTAAGCAAAGAATGTGATTCGCAGGCAGCAAATATTTTAATTTATTTAGTTTTCTCTCAATAACAACACACATTCTAAATACTCTAGAAACAGATCATTATACAGATATTAGTCAGTTGCTTGATTTTACCTTTACGGATTTACATATACTGGGAGTATTAATATAACATTGATGTTTTCTTTATATATATTTATCCTTGGTGAAATTACATCACTTCTTTTCATGCATGGAGCAGGCAGGATCATTGTTGAACGCGTCATTGAGCATGTCACTGTTACAATGGGATTCAGGAGGTGAAGAGGGTAAAAATTTAGAATATTTTTGTTTGACAAGTGGCCAATTTCATTAGGCCAAAACATGGCTAATTTTCGTCGTGTTTTTAACTACTTATTTTATTGGTGCTACAAATTGAAGTACAACAAATGTGTTCTTAGTCATTTTACCTTCATTTTTATTAAAAAATTAAATGTAATAAGGTTTGAAACAAAAAGATTGAGTCTGTTCAAAAATATAGAAATCAACTTAAAATAGCCCAAAATAAAAGCCACTACTTGTACCGTCAAACAAACATGCTGCTTCATACAACACCAATTATGTCAAATTGTATATGGGATATAATTTGATCAGATTTAGACGATATCGGATTGAAAACACAATCATTTTTGTAAAATAATGGATAAAATTTCTGTATCGAATCACTGCTGGTCCACTCAACAAAACTGTCATTATAACTACCATACTCCTAACTGCGAAACACCTAGTGGATGAGCGGGAAATTTACACCGGCCCGCAAACAATCTAATTTACATCTACGGGGGCTGACAGATGAGGCAATTCTGCACGTCACACATGCTCCAAAGCTATATGCATACTAAGGAGCTACCTTATTACAGGGACTACGTGTTTGCGAGAAGAATTAACGACGTGGATAATAAGGTTAAAAAGTTACGTGTTTATTATATACGGTGGTAGCTATATGCATGTACGGTGTTAAAACAAGGTAGAGAAAAAATGATTTGACGACAACGAAACACATCATCATCATCAGCTCATGATACATCCCCACCGAGGGGAACGTGATTACCCATATAGGATGTACGTACAGGCTTTTCGAAGGAAACGAAGCCAAGTTTTCAACAATCATGAATCATTTTAATCGTAGCTAACCAGCTGCAGTTGCTTTAAAAACTAATCAAACGATATTTATTTTATAATAGAAGAAGACTATTTGTACAAAATAGATTAAGAAGTTTGTCAAAGAAAAATATCAATATTATCAATTACACAAATATCTTAAAAGCAATACGTCTACCCGATGCGAAACAAAATTGAATCTGTTTAAAATTTTTGAATAATTTAAAACACATATAAAGTTTGTGTCTCGTTTATAAAAAAGTACACAATGATTAAGAAAATCAGTGCTACGAGTAACAGTCAATATCTTTTTCTATCTTACACAGTAAAAAAATACTAAGAATAATAGTAATTTGTGTAAAAAAATATATTAAGTGATTCGGACCTTCTTAGGCATAAGATAGGTAATTAGATTTTGAAGATAATGAAATCCCTAATAATCTATTAATTTTCTTTATACCTTTAACTAATCAGATTGATATTTTTTTAATAATGGTGATTATTACTAATAAACAATAAATAAAAAGCGGTTGTTCAAATTAAATTTTGTCGCACAGAACGTCTGTTTGTGACTACTAGCGCCACTCTTTGGTCTGGTTTGGAACTAAGTATCGTACCATATGTTTAAATATGTTGCTGGTGTTTTAAAATGTTCAATGTTTATTATTTTCAACGCAATTATTTCAGAACATTTTGTTGCTTATGATGAAACTTAATTATACTTAATTATATTTATTGTACATTTATGAAATGTTCATCGAGGTACATGATATCCTAGTGGATGGTGATTTTAATTATATAACGAGTAAAGTTAACATCAACACATGGGGGCATTTTTAATTCCATTTGGTACCTGATGTTGCCGGTCCTCATGAAAATGTGCAAGCGGGATGTAATCACGACGCCTCGTACGTTGAAATGAGACGGTGAAAATTGCCGCACGATTGGAGTTCATAAAGTCTATTTGGAACCGCACGTCAAGATTTTAGAGGAGCATAATATCTTTGGTCAACTTTATAAGTTTTATTGTTATTATTGTGTTTGTAGGTCCATGAGGGCCAAAGGATGACTGGCGCGCGGCAAGCACGGCAGCAACAGGCGGTCATAGGGGCGGAGCGTGTAGGTTGCGCGCCTGCGCCTTACACCAACGGTTACTATGACAACGCCTCCTCTCAATGTTTGTGATTACGACGTATCCAGAGACTGGAATGAAACTTCACTGTGATTGACGAGTGATGTTTCATAATTGTATTTGGATGTTGGGCAGCTTTATATGTTGGAACTGGACTTTAAGTTCTACTGATGTATGCTTTGGTAAAGCCTAAACTAATAAATAAAATATACTAGCTGCTCTTATAGTGAGTTTATGTATCCAAATGTATGACTATGATATAACTTTTGTTTTCTTATTACATAACAGATTATTCAACAAAAGGGTAAATACATGCTAACATAAAATATGAATTTTAACAACACAAGATTATTTGATTTGATTCCAAGGCCCCTCTGTGTGTTGAATGTTTCCGTTAAGGTACTGACTACAACACCATATAAACTTTACAGGTCGATTTCTGTGCTGAAAAAATATAGGGCATGAATATACGTTTTTTGTATTGGATACAATTTTTTCCTGTATAAACATTGTTTAAAATATTATAACTAAAGAAGGTTATAATTATGTTTAACCTTAGTTAAGTGTATTAAGGGCATTTTACAACTTGATGAAAATCATTTTTGAAAATTTGATATTTAGTACATAATATCTACTATAATAATAGTGTTATATTGGAAAGCTCGTATTAATAAATAGCTTTATCAGCTTGTATATGGATTTATAATAATTCATTATTTCATCTTTACAACCGATATGCACACAATAAACAATAAGGAAATAGCAGTCTATAAATAATTTATTTCTAGTTAGAAAAAAGTTTAAAACCTATTTGATTAGTATATAAATCACCATTGTATCATTATTTTTAGAGCACACAAGCATGAACTTTATTATTCTTAAAATTGACTATTTTTACCATAAAAATATTTTTTTATATTCTTTTACAATATCCTCTAGATTCCCAATCATTTAAGATACTGCCACATACTGTTTTTAATTATCAATTCAATTTCGGAAAACTCCAAGTAAAATATATACACATTCTTAAGAAAA
This sequence comes from Leucinodes orbonalis, assembly GCA_019425675.1. Lineage (NCBI taxonomy): Eukaryota > Metazoa > Arthropoda > Insecta > Lepidoptera > Crambidae > Leucinodes > Leucinodes orbonalis. The sequence goes on from PQWD01009457.1 coordinate 4,147, forward strand.
CCCTTTTAAAATATGCATTTCTTAGTATATTTACACTCTATCCTGACCTGTTCCATCTCCATACGGTATTGGCTATATCCATAAGAGTAACTATCTGGGGCTCGCTCAAAGTGAAACAAAACTTTATGGCTTCAAGCTCTTAGCTCCATCGCCATAATGCTGCAGAGTAGCCCCTACTATTTGTGACTTTTATTTTCGGTAAAATATATCTCAGAAGATTTTGCGTACGCCATACACTCGTGCACTTGTAAAATGTGGATGTTTAAAGGCAAATTGTACTCTTTGAAAATGTTCTGTAACGCTTTTTAACTTGCTTTGTTTTGATATTTGTGTAATAAATCAAACTATACATTTATTTTTTGAGTTATTCAATTCCTTGCTCGTAGCGAGATTGCTCCAGCATACATTATTGGACAGTTGTACTAAGTTCTGGATTTCTTAATAATAAGTGCAACATTTTGCTGATCTTTAATCATTTCTTTCATAAAAACTGCTTCCTCTGAATTAATACCTAAGCATTTACATTTATATAAATAAATAGGGTCTTGACTTCATTGTACATAATGCATTTTATATAGAATCTTAGGATTACTATAACGTTTGACGACCCATATGGTGTAACGGTTGAGACGTCGGCTGCTACACCAAGGGTTCCGGGTTCGATACAAACTTTGTGTGCATGAACATGTCTGTTTGTAATGGACTGGGTGTTTTCTGTATACATATGTATCGTATGTATGTTTTGACATAAAAAAATAGATTTAAGTATATTTGTCCGTCGTTTAGTACCCATAATACAGGCATCACGCTTAACTTGGGGCTAGATGGTACTGTGTGAATGTTAGTATATATTTATCACCCATTTTGACTATGAAACCTAAATCAACGTTTAGTCAATCCATAATCCAATCTATAATCAAGGTTCTATAACTAATATCATTAAGGAACAATCAAAGCATTGAATCATACCGCTAGCAATAACACAATATCCTATTCCGTTGATTGAGCGAACATTGCAATATTAATCCTTGCTTTTTCAATATCCAATATCAGATTTTACCTCGATGAAATGGAAGCATTCCACTTCAATCAAGTAGGTATGTCAACTAATTGATCACTGCGGCTAAATAAAGCTCCGGAGAGTACACAAACGGCTTTCGCAACGTTTTCAGACAAATGAAAAATTGTAATTTAATTCGGGTTCCAATCCGAACGCTAATCTCCCCGAGGTTTGAACAATAATGCAAATAAATTGGCATTGTTATTGAGATCGGCGAAGATTTAAGTATTGGTTCTTGAGTATCTGCATATTTTTATTTATTTAATTAATTTTATCAATTACATTAAAATAAAATATGTTAAGCAAAATTATTAACACTCGCTCTCACATTTACCCATTTAACTGCCAGCATTCCAGGCATAATACTTAATCAATTGTTTCTGTTGGATATTTCCGTCAGCGGCAGTTTAAGGGTTAATACGCATAAAACGCAAAACATTTGTATTTTCAGTATAATAAAAAATATACGATTTTTTGTTTCATATTATTTATATAAGATATATTAAACAGGAGACTAAGTACAGTATTTTTGATTTTTTTTTTAGTTACTTACAAATCGCTCCAGAATAGACCTTACAAGAAGTCATAAAATATAGTCTAGGTACGTTCAATGAAGATTGTTCCGTTAAACTCCATCTGAAAATCTCAACTTTGCGACATGCCTTCACTACGGCGAAACTTTGGCGATAAAATTCGATATAACACCAGTGTATCGTAACGTATTTGCACTTATTACCATCTTAATGAACAGTAAATCCGTTGATGTGCCAAGTTTTTATTGGTACAAGCTTTAGATGACTTCATTTCAGCATGTTCCTGTCAAAGAACTATTACATCGTTTCGGTGGTAAGCTTTCGTGTAACTTTACTGTTATCCTCACCTTAAAATACCGTGCGTTGTTTTTATTTACTTATCTTAATGTTGTGTGGATCATCATTTGGAGAAAATGTTACAAGTTTATTTAGAAAGTAGTAGTTGAAATTAAAATGAAATGAAATTATTAAAGTTAATTATTGTTATATGTGTAGATTTATATTAAAACATTATTTTTTAACTAACTCAACTGAAGTTAGCTCTGTTTTAATATATATACTTATCTTAATGATCATCATTTAGAAATGTTACAAGTTATTAGAAAGTAGTAGTTAAATTAAAATTGAAATGAAATTATTAAAGTTAAATGTGTATAAAACAACCATAGATTTCGAAACACCTTAGAATCATCAAATTGTACTACATATATCTAAAACGTCATTGTTCCAAAAATGGTGTTTATTTAGCTATCTTTACTAATAAAGGTGGATCTGATGTTGTTCTTTTGAAGAAATTAATGACTTAAAGTAGAAAATTATTTAATCATTTAATCAGGGGTGATCACTTTAAATCTACATCTTAAGACCCCACAGTGAAACCTCTATTCACATTATATCGAACTAAATGTATTCCTTATGAACATACCATTCGATACCATTTGGGTATCCCCTTTGGCTCAGTTCGGTTCGATCGGCTAGCATCTAGCATAAGGCTGTACGTAGAGTTAGCAAACTAATAATTTTAATAATATTTTGTGTGTTATCATTCTTTTATATCTTTTGCACATTGACAATCCACATCACTGAGGTGCTTTTAACTGCTTACCAGTTGTTCTTCATCAATCGCTTTATTAACAGTACATGTTAATTTCAGGTTGGGCGTGTTTTTCACTAATAAGCGTATTTTGTATTTACCAAATTAACTCTCATCTTTTCTGAATTTCAACACCGATTCATCACTAAGATTTAGAAGTAAACCTTCGTTCCCCATTATTACTTACTGACTATTTATTTGTATTCCGTTCTATATTCTATTATAAAAAATACCCATACTATGTTTAATATTAAAAAATAAGACGAGTAATAAAAAAAATACTGTTGTCATCGTTCAGTTGATATTTTATTTCATTATTTCCTGTATTACAAGCCACTTATTGATTCAGTTTGAATTCAGAGTAATTTGAGTATAATGCGTTGGTACCTATATCCAAACAACATACTTGACAAATGAACAATCCTTAAGTCAAACTCATCCAGATCTTCTGAACGGAAACTCAACATAAATTCCCTAAGACCACTACAACACTTTTTAAACTTGTTTTGCTGCGAAGTGTCATTACCCATGTCTACATCGCAGGTAAGATTGCGGTGAACTCTCAACTCATTGGAAGTTTCTCCAAGGCCGATAAATTACGGAGTCACTTTTACAGCTCACGAGAACATACGACTAAACTTTAGTCTCGATGCCTGAGTCAGTAGCGGTGAGAGTTCACATATAAATCAACAGATTAAACTAGATTTAAGTGTTTGGTGAAAAACTTGGAAGCTCATTGCGTTTAGTGCTTCGATTCCTTGAGATATAATGTCTAATATCGATTTTGGATTTGCCAAAATCTTGCATTGAAATACTCTTGATCTACGATTTAGATGATGAAAATTTATTTTCAGTTGAGTCTGCTACCTTGACTTAAATTAACTATGCTCATTCACTACACTTTCATTTGAATGAAAATTGCCAACCTTTTTATTTCATAAACATAAAACAATTTAATGTTAATCTAGTTAAACCATAGAATTACAAAACTCAGAAAGGAAACCATGTTTAAATAATATATAGTGATTTCAGAATGTGCATTTTATTAATTTGATATCAATACATACTTCTTCGAATACAACTGAGGCACTTTAAAATTTCTCACATAAACACCATGGACAAACCATTAAAGTGTTCAATTCCAAATTTCACGAGGAAGTAAGAAAGACTGAAACACAGAATTGGGAACTGGTAAACGTTCCAAATGAAATATTCATTGGCATTTCACGCCGGCGCTTATGACTCGTGCCTCTGTAAGCCCCAGTTGCATTAAGTGGATAATCCCAGAGTTCATACTTTCATCTCTCTAATGGATGCAGCGAAAGCCATTTATTGCTATCGGATGTTTTTATGTGCACTCTATTGGAGTGACAATATTGAGTTTTTAGAGTGCCCCGTAAAACGTGTACCGTATGAAAATTCATTTGAGAATTACACCATTTCGCGCGGTCGCGCCCCGCCTGGCGTCAATTAAGTTTTCGATCATGCAGTGCGCGCTTTCGCGGATTTATTGAATGGCTTTTACTTTTACGAGGTATTTTACTATGACACCAAAACTTTTGAGACATGATATTATAAAATATTATCGCAGCTATTGAAAGATAACAGTTCACTGAAGCGATAAGCGATGCACAACTTAAGCTTAAAAGCAAAATATACACGACCGTAATCAGACACGTCGTGATAATTATACGAAATGTAATATTGGGTATTACAGAAGTCATTTGAAAGACGATTGCATCCAGCAAAGATAATATGTATTATATATTTTTTTAATATCAAAGGAAACCTGAAAATTAAACTAGTAGTTACTGGTTATGCTTAACTAGGAATTTGTAAATTATTGACCGCTTGACTAAAAGTTTAGTTACGTTTAGGTCAATTTCTACCAACTGCGGTCACAAATGGACTGCATAAACCACGATTAATTTTTAATATACAGATCGCAAATTAATGTACTAAAGATTTTAACTTTCAGTAATCATATACACAAACACTAATCCACGAGTAACAAACTAAATCGTACAACAGTCCCATTATTCAAGACAAAGCAGGTCTCCCATCTATTAAGACGTTCCCGATTCGTATGCGAGAGACATATCCGAATGCAACAGTACATTCGGGCGATCCATCATGACGGATGTTGCGACGTCATCCCATGTCTTGTTAATACCAGACAGATCTTGTTGTGGTAATCTAGACAGGTCAGTGGGAAATCTAAAGCTATTGTTTTGAAGTTGAGTTGTTTACCTAAAGGACTTAAAAACGTACCTATAAATTTAATTGGCTCTATAATAATACTAATCTTTATTTTCTCACAACAAACAAACATTGCATAAGCATCTATTACAATTCAAATGGTTCCACATATTGTTTGTGCGAGACTGGAGCCTAAGATAAGTAATACGAGTTACCTGTTCATAGGTCAAGAGGCCTCAACACTTCAAATTACTAGGGTGACGCTAAGTTGATTTAAGATGGCACAAAAAATATAAAAAATATACAAGGATTATAAACTTATAGGCTAATTTACAGCAGGGGTGAGTATGTGTGTTAGCGAGTGGGCGTGTGTGTCTCTATACTGATATTATATATGTCAGTCCATCCAATACCTGGCAAAAGCTCTCTCTAAAGACTTCAAAGTAAACTTAATGTGCACCGACCCACTGCAACATGAACCATCGAGGACCGATACCAAGATCACCACTTTTCTGTAATACTTACCTGAAACAATAAAAAAATTCTAAATCATACTTATTAAGCAAACAAAATAAAGACAAACACACAAAATAATATAAATTTAGATGAAATATATTTAAAAATGTGCTGTCATTACTGTGCTTAAGTTTCCATAGGATATCTAAAATGCTTAATCATCTGATTGTCTAAAAAGGAAAATAATTTCGTGCTTTGTAGGGCTTACGTTACTTTGTTAGCTAGCGCAAACATAATGGTGTTCGTCCCCAAAAACCATTAGATTTGGTGTCATTGCTGCCTACATATTAAGAAAACCAACAAATCATTTACTTGGTGGTAGACTCGGTACTAAGTCGTCTAGGGACCACCGCAATACCAGATATCGTCCCGTGAAATAGAAGTGTTTTGCACTTTTATGTTTCGGGATGAGCTACTGGGCACTGTAGCTAGTAAAATTACCGGGTACACCCTAGGACCAAAAACAATAAATAATACATTTATCATATAATAATTTAGTAACGTAATTTTCCGTCAATGGGTAGTTTTGACGAAAAATTACGTCAACATGTTACCTGAGACGATACAGCTACAATACCTTTTTCCCGTTAAACGGAAGTGCACAATGCTACTTTTTGAAGAGCAAATTATAAGTACTAAGCATACCTTGACTACTCTGTAGTTAGCCTACCACCTAATCGCCTTGTCTGAAAATGCCAAATATTACCCAAAATTCTTGAATCATTAATATAAATAATGAATACCATCCAACAAAATATCACTTCCATTCCCAACGAGTTATGTTCTAGATTTTAATTTAACCAAAGTCAATTTTGAGCTTGCATATCGTTGTAATTGGCCGAGATGGATGAGCGAGGTACGGGCTTCCTAATCAGAGTGGTACGATTAAAGCATAACCATGTAACGCTGGCAAGTACAAATGTAAACGCTAAGCCTAGAAGACAATATTAATTACTGTACTTCTATTCATATTGCCTGCTTATGCATTCATGTAGGCTGCATAAGCAGGCAATCTTCGGACTCTGACAGTTTGAAGTTAGGATAATTATTCAGGTGGGGGTTTTCGCAATGTCTTTGTGTAGCCCATATAATGGATCCCCGTAATTTCGTGCCCTGCTTACTCAAGAGAGCTGCCGACAACACTGATAGCGTAACTAGTTTTAGCTACCACAGTTCGCTTATGTATTTGCCTTTGATACGCTAAGAATAAGGTAGACAAGCAAGCGGACGAATCACCGGATGGTATTTGATTCCTGCGCTCAAGTAGCCTGAAGGAACAAACGGTGACAACAATAGCCTTTAAAAATAAGGTGAAAAAAAATTAGGTGACATGGTTTTGCCAGTATGGAGTCTAGTGTTATGAGCGTTGTGTTTTAGGTCCGGAGGTCGAAGGTATGAATCCCGCGGGGAGACTGCATGGTAAAAGTTACTTTATGTGTTTTGTCCCAGTTTAGATACATTGCAGGCTAAATCATCAGATTTTCTAAAAAAAGAGATGATTCTGTAATCCGCGGGTACGTCAACCCCTCGGTCTTGGCTACAGTCTTAAGATGGTGGTCATGAGCACCCACCAATCCGCATTTGGCCCGCTTGGTGGGTCACAAACCAATCTCCCAATAACTATGCTGTGTGGCAAGACCGGTTTTCCTGCAGTGGATTTTTATAGACTGATGATAACAATAAGTACATATTAGTAAATAACCTGGAGGACACAGGGTTAAACCCCACCGTTCGTATTTTCGAACTTTCTAAATTACATGTACGTTATCCGACGCTCTTACTGTGAAGGAAAACATCGTGAGGAAACCTGCGCACGCCTGCGAAGAGATTCAAAGCTTGTGTGTAGAGTCAGCAAATCCGCACTAGACCCGCGTGGACGGGGTTAAGGCCCATACACCCTTTGCGGGTAGGCTCGTGCCCCTCGGCGGGGATGTGTTATGAGCTGGCAAAGAATTTCTGATTAATTTGAATGAACACAACACAACCAATGTAAACGAGAAATTTATCTATGGCCATTTCCACTACACTCGCTCGATCCAATAACCGTTTCAATGAAATATTTATTGTTTACACCTCACGCGACTGCTTCGAATGTTTGCGGTGTACGCGTTTGCGATTCCATTTTTTTTGGTTATTCATTTGTTTTTGACACGTGCCTGTTGTGTGAGTGGAAGGCAATATCTTTGTTGGTTAAATATATACCAACGGATATAATAGGAACAGGAGTATTATGCAGTTTTTCATTTCGGAATGAGGGCACTGTAGCTAGTGAGTTTCCGGGTATAAGAGTCGTAACATCTGTTGTCTCGGGTGACAGACGCAGAGCGGCATTGGTGGAGGATAACTGTCTATCAGTTATTGGTCTCCTCTCTCATGGTCACGCGTATTACAGATCATCAGGTGAACGTATAACAAAGAAAACATGTGAGAACAAGCAAATTCATTTTAAACGATTATTATATTTATTTGAAGTCAAGGGATCGTAGACAGTACAACTGAGGCTTCGTTCTCTTAGTCCTACGAATAACGAGGTGTATACAAAAAAAAACGCAAAATGTATAGTACGCTTAGTTTGAAGTAGGTTTATTCCACAATAAATAATACTAAAAGTCAATCTCAATTTCCTTAAACTTTCCACATCTTCTATTCAGAATGTACTTATGTATCTCTAACGCAAGTATTTTAGATTAACATAATAGTTCTGATACACACGATTTACAAGACCGACCAATTAGTAGAATATAAATTTAATATTAAATAAACATCCGATTTGGTTCTCCACCAAATGAACCGGTAAAGTACAAACATTAAGGTCATGAAATTGTCTAATTGTGTTACTTTAAGAGTTCTCTATGCATTGTATGTAAGATATTACATGCTACCTACCTGATCACTTCATCATTCCCGTAAAAGAACTAGCCTGCCACCGGTTTTTTTTTAATCTTTATTTAAGGAGCTTAGTCACACTTGACTACGTCGCTCCATCTTATCCAAGCTTTTTATTTACACAAATTTACTTAAATTTAACATCATATAATGTTTATAAATCTTTTGCCATTTTTGACAATGGTTCGGCAAGAATTACATTGATTGAGCCAACTTGGGCAGAGGTGAGGTAAGATAGTGTTCTTCTCCATTGCTCGTTCCGCACACACTCCATTAATATGTGAAAAACATCATCATAGCCTTCCACCGGTTATTACGAGTATTTGCTTTTAGCTTTAATTAAGCTTNTTGGTGTTGCGGTTGAGACGTAGACTGCAACACCAAGGGTTCCGGGTTTGATCCCCGGGCAGTTCAAACATTTGTGTGCATGAACATGTCTGTTTGTAATGGTCTGGGTGATTACTATGTCTAATATGTATCTATTTACAAAAAAAATGTATTTAACTATGTTTATCCGTGGCTTAGTACCCATACAGGCTCCACGCTTAACTTGGGGCTAGATGGCGCTGTGTGAATGTCAGTGGATATTTATTTATTATTTTCCTATGCACGTATTTGAGATTCAACAAAAGAATATTTGTCAACAGATGGAGAAACCACCCGAGAGAGATTTACCTCGGAACGAGCTCCGGGCTCTCAGAGGTTGCCCCAAGTGAGGGACATACCGGATAGCTTGGGTGAGTGCGATTCATATATTATCCAACTTTTAGGGGGGTTTACTGCCATCTCTTAAAATAGTGTTACAATAATATTACTTCGTCTTCTGTACAAAAATGCTGACGTGTCATTATAACAATATGTTTAAGAGATTGCGGTAACCCCCCCAGGACCGTATTCTAGAACGAGACTCAACGTTGATGTTAACATAAATTGAATTGGGTATTTGACACCACTAATCGTTGACGCACTTTTTATGAACTGTCAAAAAGGAATGTTTCCATATATTTTGTATGAGATTAGTGATATGTGACGTCATTGCTCACTATCATCAATTGACCTAATATTTATTGGTTTCAGTGTATTTAAAAATACAATATTGCAAATAAATAAAAGTGATCAATGAAACAACATATACAATAAGGTGCGCTTTTATAAAATAAGGTTTGGTATTTTATTGCGGATGGTGGAGAATACCAAATTAGAAAGGGATGGCGCTATTTATCGTATATCCCATTCTATTCAAGTAAAGATCAACGCTTGAGTTCAATGTATGTTCCCACCCCAAAATATATTAATTTTTTTTCAAGTTTCTTATCAAAACCTAATAGCGGTTCTCAGAATATATATACTTTAAAGTTTGAATAGTGTAGTGTTTATAGTTTAGGAGAAAAAAGGGTGTGACGTTCGGACGGACAGACAGACAGATAGACTTGACGAATCTATAAGAGTTCCGGTTTTTGCCATTTGGCTTCGTAACCCTAAAAATCATACAAAATATTTTTTTGTTTTTATCTGTAAACATTCATGTAAAAAACATGTCTTTTTGTATGAATATGGGTGTTTCTATGTATACATATGTGGCAGCCATCTGGTTAAATTATTGGCCATCTAATTGGACGCCTAGGCCGTTCGTTGTGTAGTGTGTGGAAGCTACCTCCCTCACACATAGACATAAGTTAGTATATAAGCGTAGTTGTAAGTTATTTGATACACTAAATATACCAGAGCACTCTTAATACGTGTTTAATTTAAGCCTCCATTGCAGTTGTTTGAACTAAAATCACTCAACATTTAACAACTTGGCGTATTGAAAGTTAACCCTTTCGAAATGACTGATCGAGGCTCAGACAAGTGATTCAGATTTAGTTCTGCTTTTCTCCACTGCAGCGCTAGTAGTCATCAAATAAATATGGCGCCAGCAGCGTAAATATTCAATGTTATCGTTTGATTATCTCTTGCTTTTGTACTTATATAATATATATATATATATCTGTTGTTGAGTGCCCATCCCTTACTACAAACTTCACGTTTAACTTGGGGTAGATGGCGCTGTGTGAATGTCAGCAGTGGCGTGCACAGAGATTATGAGTAGGGTATGCAAAGTGAGTGACACTAATCGGCAAAATAATAAATCATTTACTTTTTTTTATTGAGTTCTGTTGATGACAGCAGATCGCATATAGTTTCAAATCTGTGGAGGGAAGATTGGCGAATACCACTTATTCGCCAATATTCATTTAATATGTTTTCGATTTTCCGTGTTGTCTGGACGCACAGGGTATGCACTGCGTGTTTGTATATATGGATAGATAGATAAACCATTTATTTGCACCAATAGCAAACATGCTTAGTTATCCTTCCAAAAATCATCTAATTAATAAATGAACACACAACAATACCGATACACAAAACATTATTAATATATTGAGCATATATTCCAAACTGTATATGGAGTGCACGCGACTGAATGTCAGTGGATATGTATTTTATATACAAATGTGTATTACATGTTTTTTATATACAAATGTGTATTACAGATAAAGTGATGATACCACGCGGCGGTTTCGGCGGCCGCGGCCGGACCACCTGGAGGAACCCGCACTTCAACGCTCGCTACTCACACCCGTATAGGAGGAACAATATGCACAGGGTAAGTCAAATCATCATCATCAGCTCATTAAACGTCCCCACCGAGGGGCACGAGCCTACCCGTATAGGGTGATTAGGCTTAGTCGTCCACGCGGCCCAGTGCGGATTGGACGACTTCACACGCAACCTTTGAATCTCTTCGCAGGCGTGCATGAAGGTTTCCTCACAATTTTTTCCTTCACCGTAAGAGCGTCGGATAACGTACATATATTTTTCGAAAATTCAAAAACACATTGGTACGTGGCGGGATTCGAACCTCAGCCCTCCGGGTAGGAAGGCGACAGTCCACACCATTGAGCCACCGACGATCTAAGAACATACATTTAGTAAATAAGCATATCTTCGTAAATTCGTACTATACCATGCACAGGGCTGGATTTACCTAAGAACTACTTGGGCTGTAGCCTAGGGCTCCGAGATTACAAAGGGCACCTAGACCTCGCTGAAAACAGTACGTGATTCGGTTTCTCTCTTATTCAAAGAAAACAGTGTTTGAATAGCGGAATTGAGTTTTCAAAGGCCGACCAGCTTTAATTCATTCCCGAACTACACGATTGAAAGGACGTACCTTTGATTGCCGTCATGTTCTTTATAAATAGGACTATTATACGGCCGGCTCTCAGACTATAAGTAAATAATATAAATGTTGAACCAAAACAATTTCTTCCACAGGGCAATTTCAATCAGAGGTCTTCGTTCCCCGCCTCAGTTACGACCGGTCGCCCCACAAATAAGGCAGGAGCCTAATATCATACGGACAGATATCCGTCCGGATAGACATGACTTACATCCGGACATGCGGCCTGAATTTCGTCCGGAAATGCGGCCTGATATTAGACAGGATATGCGTCCGGACATGGGACCAGATATGCGTCCGGATATGAGACCGGATATTCGTCCAGACATGAGGCCGGATATGAGACAAGATATGCGTCCAGATATGAGACAGGATATGCGACCGGATATCCGTCCGGACATGAGACCGGATATCCGCCCAGATATGAGACCGGATATGCGTCCAGACATAAGACCAGAAATTCGCCCAGACATGAGACCTGATATGCGTCCAGACATGAGAACGGATATGCGTCCAGACATGAGAACGGATATGCGTCCAGACATGAGACCGGATATGCGTCCAGACATGAGACCGGATATGCGTCCGGACATCCGTCTAAACCCCCACATGCCTCCACAAATGGGCCCAGAAATTTCCCCCGAACGCCCAATGATACAAAACATGGAGTATAGGCCGGAGGTCCGGCCTTTCGGTCCCGGGTATCAATACAGGCCGAATATGGAGCCGAGGATGTACCAGTTTCGTCCCACTTTCGGCCCCAGGCCGTTCGGCCCGCCTGTTAGGGAGATAGTGCCGAATAATGTGAGCCACATGCCGCAAGTGACGATACGGCAGCAACCAGGTAAATATGTTTTTAAATATATAAATAAATATCAACTGACATTCACACAGCGCCATCTAGCCCCAAGTTAAGCGTGAAGCCTGTATTATGGGTACTTAACAACGGATAAACATACTTATATACCTTTTTTTGTAAATACATACATATTATACATAGAAAACACCCAGACCATTACTAACAGACATGTTCATGCACACAAATGTTTGTACTGCCCGGGGATCGAACCCGGAACCCTTGGTGTTGCAGTCGACCTCTCAACCGCAACACCAAATGGGTCGTCAAATGTTTTAAGTATAAATGATAGTCTATTTTTTCTAGCTATTGACCGCGGCTTCGCTCGCGTTAAATTCAAATTCTTTATAGCACCTGTGTTGTTGATCGGTCTTTTAAATAATGTATCAAACACAGACCCTGTATGGGCACAGCAAATTTATTATTTTGTAACTGACTACTCAAAAAAGTATGAAAATTTCTAAAGAAAACATCCAAATTCTTATTTTCTTACAATACATTTAAGATGGAAGTAATTGGTATGAAAATAGAAAATCTCAGCATTAGAAAAAGGAAAACATATTTTTTTTAATATTCAAGTAACACAACCCCATACTAATTTTGCAGAGTTACACATTTTCATTCCCTATTTTAGGGATATGAGATGTATTCATTAAATAATCCATGTATTTTAACATTGGTAACAAATAGCTATAGCTTGCTATCTTGAAAAGTCCCATTAAAATATCGCTTCTGTACAAATTTTGGAGTCTCACAGAAGTTTTTATCTGTAAATTAGGTAAGATTTTTTATTTTTCGTTTTTTTTCTATCATGCCATATTTTTTAAAGAGTGATTATGAGTGTAATTTTATCTTGTTACCGTAAATAGTCCCATATAAAATATATTTTAAAAGGTTGAGGGGATATTTTCAATAAAAAGAGTTAATGTTTTTTTTGTTGTTTTTTAATAGAAAGAAAGAAAACATTTATTTAATAGTTTGCATACTCAACAGGCCAAACCACTGAAGCGCTTTTTTTCAAAGCATCAAAATTCATATTTTTAGTTTAGTATTTTAATTGTTTTTTAATATATTTTTTGACGTTCATAAGTGCTTTTTGTAAGCCCTAATTTGAAATAAATGGATTTGATATTTGACATACCAATTTTTCTATTTTGTACATTTCGGTTGAGTAATTGAGTTAATACAAACTTTCATTCTCTATTTTATCCCCTGGGGTGTAGAATTAAACAAGAATCCTTTCTTAGCGGATGCCAACGTTATACCTATCTGCATGACAAATTTTAGCCCGATCCGTACAGTCGTTTGGGCTGTGCGTTGATAGATAGTGATCTATCAACGCACAGCCATAGACATGACATGACATAGTGATGTCAGTCAGTACACTTTGAGTTATATATATTTTTCTATGTATAATATATATGTATTTAAAAAAAAGTATAAAATATGTTTGTCCGTTTTTAGTATCCATATTAATGGCTAGATAGCTTGGGGCTAAATGGCGTTTATTGAATGTCAGTGGATATTTATTTAATTATATTTATCTATAGAATACCTATTAAAGTGTTCGGGCGAGTTTTTTAAAAAGAAGCCAGATTTTTTACTAATGAAAATATGTCCAAGCGTGGGTGTGTGCGAGCCGGAAGTTAATGTATAGTAAATAATTGAATTTGTTTTTCTATAAATAAATAAATAATAATCATTCTACTGTCACTGCAACAGCGCCATCTAGCCTAAGTTAAGCATGAAGTATTATGGTATTAAACAACGGATAAAATACTTATATAATGTTTTTTTGTAAATACATACATTATTATACATAGAAAACACTCAGACCATTACAAACAAACTGTTCATGCACACTAATGTTTGTACTGCCCGGGGATGAACCCGAACTTGGTATTGCGGCCGACCTCTCACCGTAACACCAAATGGGTCGTCAAATAAATGTACATAACTTTTTCGTGAGTGATATCGCATAGATTTTTTCTACGTTGATAATTTTGTTTGGATAATTGAGTGGTATATGTCCAGGCGTGGGCGTGGGCGTGGGCGCGGGGNCTATCTGCATGACAAATTTTAGCCCGATCCGTACAGTCGTTTGGGTGTGTTTGAATAGTGATATATCAACGACAGCATAGACATGACATGACATAGTGATGTCAGTCAGTACATCTTTGAGTTATATATATTTTCTATGTATAATATATTGTATTTAAAAATGTATATAAATATGTTTGTCCGTTTTTAGTACCATATTAATGGCTAGAAAGCTTGGGGCTAAATGGCGTTTATTGAATGTCAGTGAATATTTATTTAATTATATTTTATCTATAGAATACCTATTAAAGTGTTCGGGCGAGTTTTTAAAAAAGAAGCCAGATTTTTTTACTAATGAAAATATGTCCAAGCGTGGGTGTGTGCGAGCCGGAAGTTAATGTATAGTAAATATTGAATTTGTTTTTTCTATAAATAAATAAATATAAATACATATCTACTGTCACTCCACAGCGCCATCTAGCCCTAAGTTAAGCATGAAGTATTTGGGTATTAAACAACGGATAAACATACTTATATAATGTTTTTTTGTAAATACATACATATATACATAAAACACTCAGACCATTACAAACAAACATGTTCATGCACACTAATGTTTGTACTGCCCGGGGATCGAACCCGGAACCCTTGGTATTGCGGCCGACCTCTCAACCGTAACACCAAATGGGTCGTCAAATAAAAATGTACATCTTATACTTTTTCGTGAGTGATATCGCATAGAATTTTTTCTACGTTGATAATTTCTGTTGGATAATTGAGTGGTATATGTCCAGGCGTGGGCGTGGGCATGGGCGAGCCGGAGGTGGTGATGTTGCCGGTCCCGTTGCCGCCGGCCGCTTTGGCCGCTAAGAAGGTCCTCATCAATCCACACTTCAAGGGAAACTTGCAGCCGCCTGTTGAAGGTAAATACCAAGAATCTCATGCACTTATAAAAAAAATATATTTTATTTCTGCGGTAAAATATTTTATTTTGACTTACGAAATATGACCACTGCTCTAAAGTAATTTTTGTATCCCTTTGGAGATGCTATTGCGATGGCGGAAATTCTTGTATTTTGTTTACGTTCATGATACTTTTCAATATTTCATAATTGTATTGTTACGCTCTCATTAAAATATTATAAATCTTGCGCAGATGACCGCCATTTGTGCATCGTACTATAGGATACAATAATCCATATCTGCCCATAGATATGCTGTGCGGGTAAGCCTGTGTCCTGTAGTAGGCCGTTATAGGCTGATGATACAATAATTTTTTAACTTGAACCGGTTCACATACAAATCTGGTATTTAGCGAGACCTATTGTGTCTCAATAGTAAAATTTTGCCCTCATTTGTTTTTTCAATGGTAGGATTTTAATTGATAACACCATTTTTTTATGTTATAAGTGAACACGACGGTAAGGACGCTCACCTGATGGTAAGTGATACGCCTGACCATGACAGAGCATTGATGGAGACCAACAACTGATATTAATTATCCTCTATCAATGCCGCACTGCGCCAACACCAACAACAGATGTTAAGTCTCTTATACCCGGTAATTTCACTAGCTACAGTGCCCTCATCCCGAAACACAAAAGTGTATAACACTCCTGTTTCCCGGGACGATATCTGGTACTGCGGTGGTACCTAGACGACTGAGTACCGAGTCTACCACCATTTTGACAGTTATTATTTTTTATTATACAATGTTAACGGTAATGTATGAATTGAATGTCATAGGGCTCCCGGCCTACATACCGACACGGATACAAAAGAGCCCGCCCCTCAGTCCGACAATCGAGAGCAAATTCGGTAAATTTATATGTAGATGTAGTGACAAAACTATGCCAGTTTCGCTAAGTTCTTTGACAGTGTTAAAGGGAAGTTACGCTACTGATTTAGCTATATATACTCATAGTGTTTTCCCGCAGAAATCGTAGCCTTTTTATAAATCCAGAGTGTTAACTAACTCGATACGAAATTTTATTAAAATCACTTGAGCCGTTTGGATGTAAAAAGATTGCAAATATATACACAAAGTTTCGCCTTTTGAAATATTAGTGTGATAATGTTAGGCAAGACCTATAAATTAATTTAACGGCAAAGGTTAACAACTTCATAACATTTATATTTATGAATACTATTTATATGTGTCTACATATAATTCTTAGTGATATTTAAAATTAATAAAACAACTTGAATATTACAAAAAATCTAAAGTTTTACTGATATCAATTTGAAATTAATCTTAAAATCAAAAATAATAAAACATTAACCAATAACTTTTTATTTTAATAAATAGTTGTTTAAGAAAATATTTTAATTAATTTTCGTGTAAAAAAAAAGAATTTTAAACGAAATTACATAGTTTTTATGATTAGTAAGTCTAAGTACATAAAAACTTTATATTTGGTTTTGTTGTGAGAATAAATAGAAATTTTGATTCAAAGTTTGTGTAAAAGGTTGCTCTTAAAGAGTTGTGTGTTTAATAGAACTATGAAATATTACACTGTCAAATATATTTAGCGAACGGTCTATAGTTTTGATTACATAGTGTGTTTTCTTAACCGTAGTTTGCTATAGTCTGGCTGTGATTTGTAAATAATATACTTCATATAGTGTGGCTTTTTGTACAGATAATAAACTGCACATAGTTTGTCATCATCTAACTTCATAGTAATATTGGCTTGCACTTATATAATGTCCATATTTTGATGTTTTTTTATTATTATTTATATTTATTTGCAATGTTAAATAATAGACATCCATTGAAGTTTGTTTGTTTCGTCAGGCCCAGTGAAAGATATCGACGACGCGGCCGAAAGGTTCATAGCTGAACAGAGGAACGCGTTAGCACGCGCGGCCGGCAGGAAGTTTGCTAGACGATCGCCCCAAAGGTAAGCCTTTATAAATTACCTTCATATTCATTACAAACTATTCCCCGCGGTTCGACCATCATATCATTACTACATCACTATATTTACAATAGGGAACTAACAACTAAACGACGGAAAGATATTGTTTGCCCTCAGAATTTTATAACAAAACATCCCTATATACGTAAATTTTACACTTTTTTTAGGCCCCTTTTTATACAATAGACTGAATGCAGTAATTAGCATATATTCCCAAAATTATCACACTTGTAAAGAGAATCTGAAGCGCATCCTCCAATCAATGTCCTATGAGGATACAAAGAAATTATTACTAATAGATAAGTAAACTGTTGTTTTAATATATAAGTTGTATTTTTTGTTGTTTTGCGTGCTTGAATTTGTATAGAAAATTTTACTCTTTACATGTTTTGGTATTTAATTGTTTGGGTATGATAAAGCCATGAAAATGTTAGGTAACTATTAACTATTTGGTATGAATTGCGAGTTATGAAATTGTTATTTTACCATGTAAGTGATTATTGTAATTTAGCAAATAAGTCGCCTGAAAAACAGGTTTACCTAGTTCAGGCAAATGTGAATTATGTCGACCTATTTTAAATTTGAACTTGTCATGTACATTTATTGGTTTTAAATGAAATAAATAATATTTTGATTTGATTTTGATCACTGTTCCCCGCGGTATAAGATATTCTCCCGCAATAAAACGTAATCTAAAATCGCATCCTTAAGTCACGCGACTCGTGGTAAAACATTACTTTATTTTTCTATTATTAAAAGTATTGTCTTAAATAGAAGTAGCCTATGTTTATCCTTATCTTATAACATCGGCTACCTCTCAAAAAAGTCTGGTCCAAATCCATCCAGCCGTTTCAGAGATTACGCGGAACAAACAGACATTCATGTTTACAAATAAATAAAATTGGAGTAAGAGCGTCGGTGGCTCAGTGGTGTGGACTGTCGCCTTCCTACCGGGAGGGCTGAGGTTCAAATCCCGACACGTACCAATGTATTTTCGAATTTTCGAAAATATATGTACGTTATCCGACGCTCTTACGGTGAAGGAAAACATCGTGAGGAAACCTTCATGCACGCCTGCGAAGAGATTCGAAGTTTGTGTGTGAAGTCGTCCAATCCGCACTGGGGCTGCGTGGACGACTTAGGCCTATACACCCTATACGGGTAGGCTCGTGCCCCTCGGTGGGGACGTTTAATGAGCTGATGATGATGAAAAATTGGAGTGTCTGTTTGTAATATAGAGATATTTTTTTTATTTACGGTATATAAATTATAAGTTTTTAAAATACTTAAATATAATTTTTTAAATGACTGTTTCGAATTATCTCTGATTCGGCTGGATGGATTGGACGGGGCTTTTAAGGCGGCCAATATTTTAATGAATAATTTTAAACACAATGTGTCAAGCGGCTCGGATATTTTTCGGATGATATTTCTTCATGATTGTGCATCTAGCTAGTTAATTGTTCATCAACGGGCTGCAATGATGATGGTACAATAGTTGGCAAGTCGGCTTTTCCACAAAGAGTTCCAAGTTTGATCCCCGGATAGGAAAAACATTTGTGTGCATGAACATGTCTGTTTTGTATTGGTCTAGATTTCCGGTATCATCATCATCATTTCAGCGGGACGTCCATTGCTGGACATAGGCCTCCTCCAATGCTTTCCATGCGTACCGATCTGAGGTTATATGCATCCAGCGCTTTCCGGCGACTTTTTTGGTATTGGCTAACATTGACATTAACATTAACATTGTTTTGATTTAATTCCTCCAGGTACATAGAGAATACAACGATAGAGATAGAGAATGACCTGATGGGCGGTCCCCAGCGGCGGAACAGCGACGATGAGTTACTCCGACGCCAGGAGCAGTTCATCAACGACAATCGAGCTGGTCTTCGCCGGAGGTATAGAACTTTTTTCTGCAATCAAATAAAATCAAAGTCAAAGTCAAAAACATTTATTTCAAATTAGGCTTACAAAAAGCACTTATGAACGTCAAAAAATATACAAAAATATAATAAAAAACGGTTTAAATACTAAACTAAAAATATGAGTTTTGATATCCACTGACATTCACACAGCGACCCATTTGGTGTTGCGGTTGAAACGTAGACTGCAACACCAAGGGTTCCGGATTCGATCACCGGGCAATACAAACATTTGTGTGCATGAACATGACTGTTTGTATTCTCGGTGTTTTCTATGTATAAAATGTATGTATTTACAAAAATATATAAGTATGTTTATTTATCTGTTGTTTAGTACCCATAATACATGCTTCACGTTTAACTTGGGGATAGATGGCGCAGTGGAAATATTAGTAGATATTTATTTATATAATTTGTTTGTCAGAATGCGTTCGCCTCCACCGCCAAGGACTCGATCTCCATCACCACGACGGGAGCCTGAAAGACGACCGCCACCGAGATCGCATGATGAGGTAAATATTTATACTGACACAGACATCCGAATATACAATTAGACTGGACAAGCCGCCAAGTTTATAGGCACTCCCAGTGTCGCAATTCCTTTTTGGTTCTTACCTGCGAAAAGTTATTATATTTCTTGGTAAATTTACTGATTCATGTTACAATTGCACAGGATGGCATTTTGGAAAAAAACGGTAATTTCTTCTAATATTCGTGCGTCTTGACTCGTCTCACAGAGCGTAAACTGGCAGCCAGTGTATGCTCGTTGAGCTTACATTTGTCGCACTTAGAAACGCGGCTTGCCCCATCTCCTGTATTGGGAAATCTGTGATACTGACTTTACCCGCGGCATCACCCGTGGTTAATCAATAAACCAACTGATCGCGCTAGCTATTGAAGAGTACACAAATTTCCATACCCTATCTTATGGCTGGGGGAAGATTTTAAAATAAAAATAACGTCAAGTCGTCGCTGTTTTGCCGTGAAAGCCAAACATACAGTTTCACATTTATATTAGTATGGATTTTGTTTGTAACGCTCTTTGAATTTCTGGTGAGAAAATAAATGCACATTAAGTCTTTGTTTCATAAGGCTGCACTTTTAAGTTTTCTTAGGTGCTCCTTTCTCAACAGCTCAAAACACTGAAGCGATTTTTTTAAATATTTGTGCTTTACTTTGAATTTAAATTGTTTATAATAATAATAATAATCTTTATTTCAGGTAAGTTGCACCCATACAAATTCATCAATTCACCAAATGAAACCAAAATGCAAAATTACACAATTATCACTCATACAATATTAATAAAATACACATTTTGGATTACATCCCGATAGGTTTTAATGTCGGTGGCTCAGTGGTGTGGACTGTCGCCTTCCTACCGGGAGGGCTGAGGTTCAAATCCCGACACGTACCAATGTATTTTCGAATTTTCGAAAAATATATGTACGTTATTCGACGCTCTTACGGTGAAGGAAAACATCGTGAGGAAACCTTCATGCACGCCTGCGAAGAGATTCGAAGGTTGTGTGTGAAGTCGTCCAATCCGCACTGGGCCCGCGTGGACGACTTAGGCCTAATCACCCTATACGGGTAGGCTCGTGCCCTCGGTGGGGACGTTTAATGAGCTGATGATGATGAGGTTTTAAATTAAATTCGAGGAAAAATAGATATAAATAATAATAAGGATAAGGAAGTCAACATAATATTATATTAGAGTATCTACTGAGTTTCTTGCTGGATTCTACTCAGTGGTATACTGCCGTCCGAACCAGTGGTAGCTTCATTTGACATTCATAAGTGTTCTGTAAGGTACCTTAACTGAATATTTTTTTTATTTTTATTGTATTGTTTTGTGTATTATTGTAATGTTCATAAGTTATTAAGGCTTCGATCCTTATTGAAATAAATGTACTTTGATTTAAATGATTTTAGTACAGTTATTACTACTTAAATATTAATTTATTCACAAATTCCATTTGTCCACCAGGATAGCGAGTACAAGCGTCGAGTCCGCGAACAGGAAAGCCTTCGGGAGCGTGTGCTGAGGGCTAAGGAAGTACGGAGACGCAAGAACGCGGTCGCATTGCATCAGCAATTGGCTGATAAGTACGTAATACTGCATAGTATAAAACAAAGTCGACGACGACGACCCATTTGGTGTTGCGGTTGAGAGGTCGGCCGCAACACCAAGGGTTCCGGGTTCGATCCCCGGGCAGTACAAACATTTGTGTGCATGAACATGTCTGTAATGGTCTGGGTGTTTTCTATGTATAATTTGTATGTATTTACAATATATATATATTAGTTTTTTTAGTACCCATAATACAGGCTTAACGCTGAACTTGGGGCTAGATGGCGCTGTCTGAATGTCAAAAGATATTTAAAAAAAATCGCTTTTTTTGACCATGTCCCTATGTGTTCGTTAACCCTACAAGATTTATCAAAATAATATACTAAGTAATATACACAATGAAAAGGTCTGCAGAAAACTCCGCGATGGTGTATGTCTACCTCTTATGGATATCCCACAATAATTTTTTTGTTATTTACTTTGTTCAACAAATAATGGCAAATTTTTGAATCGATTTTAACCAATACAGCATTAACTCTTATCCATTTAAATACCTTAAATAAATTGTTGATTTAATATAGATATATGTGGCGCTTTATAGCATATGATTTAAATTAATATTTTCGAAGATATGACAGATTTAAAATTACGGTACGTAGTGTTTGCGGCGGTACCGGCCGACCGGGCAGGCGGGAGCGTGACTATAACGAATATCACCATTACACCCGTGCGAAGCATGGGCGGGTCGCTAGTATATAATAAATAAATATTTAATGACATTCACACAGCGCCATCTAGCCCCAAGTTAAGCGAGAAGCATGTAGTATGGGTACTAAACAAAGAATGATATCCTGTTTGTGCAAATATATACACATTAATAACTAGCTCCTCTACCCGCGGTATAAGATATCCCCCCGCAGTAAAACATTACCTTAAATAGCTTCGTTAAACGAAGCGTGGCCGCCGCGCGGTAAACATTGCTTTAATTTTCAGAATAAAATGTAGTGTTCTAAAAAAAAGTAGTCTACGTTTTTGCTTTATTATATCAACTTCCTGCCGAAAAAGGTCCCGTCCAAATCCATCGAGCCGTTTCAGAGATTACCCGGAACAAACATACAGGCAGACAAAAATGTTCAAAATGTAATTTTGACATATGAACCGAATAAATTAATAGAATAATTTTGACTTTGACTTGACTTTGACTTTGAATAGGGATCCGATTAATTCACATGCTTCTTTTACAGGGACCGCGAGCGCCAAGAGAAAGAGAAAACCGAAAAACCAACCAAAATGGAAGAGCCCAAGAGCGCACAGACGGACAGACCTACCAAAACACCGGAATCCAGTCAGCCGGACACAACACGACGGTCGCCGGAGAGGGAGAAAGAGATTCCGAAACCGACGCCCGCTAAGGTGGAGAAAGTAGAGAAGAAGGAGACGGTTAGAGAGAGATCGCCCGTTAAGGATGATACGGCTGAAGTGAATTCAACGTGTGGTGAGTTTAATTGTATATAAGACTGGCTTTTGCTCGCGGCTTCGCTTGAGTAGTATAATTTTTCATCCCCTATTTAATCCTTTTGGGGGTTGAATAGTAGCTTTATGAATGCGAAGTGTCAGCCGTGTTGGCTTAAAATTGACCAAAGTTTCATGCAAACTCTCGTCCCCTATTTGCCCTCCTCTACAGTGTCCTCATTCTCAAACACAGAAGTGCTTAACACTCCTGTTTTCCAGTACGATATGTGGCACTGCGGTGGTATCTACCTAGACTTTTCTGTGTCTTTAGGTTTAAGTTCTTATATTTTAAGGTATTATTGTATACAGTCACAGAATAAACATTTCTTTGTAACAAGTGAAATATTTCCAGAGGGTCTGACTCCGCCGCGACCGGCTCGCGACAGCGATGACGAACTGGACCTCATACTCGGCGATATCGACGGCATACTCTCCGACGAGGAACCCACCAAGTTAGTAAGAAAGAAAGAGTTATTTGACACACACAATATACATACAACAGTGAGAAACATATAACTAAGAAAAATAAGTGCCAAATAGGACTTCCCTCAGCATTTGTCCTGGCACACTAAAAGCGTGCCAGGACGCTGTTTTTATATATGCTCAATATATAGCTATTTATAATATACTCAAAGTCTATTAATATTTCTTCCATCTTAACAAAGCGTGCTTGCAAGTCGGGTTTTTGGGAAAATTGACTTAAAACCTTAAATAATCTAAATGGATTTTGAAAAGGTCAATTTTCCCCAAAACGCCGACTTATTGCACTCTTCGTTACGAGGGCAGCTTGTAGTAACTAAAGTGATTTTTATTGTCTCTTATTTCCTGTTGCTTGTGTTTATCTTGTTGGTTGCCTTTATCTATTACGTTTAAATAAAATTGGTGTGTCTGTTTGTTATATTGAAATTGGCTTTTTTTCTTCATACATATGATTTTTTTTATATTTTTGTCCAATTTTAAACCCCCCCCCCCCCACTTCCCTAAAATGGGCGTTGATGGGAAGTGGGGGGGGGGTATTTTATACCGGACTTCGCAGTTTTCAAGGTAGGAAGCTAAAAAGTAAGATACAGAATTACAGATAATATCGCTTTAAAAACTACGGGATAATTTTATTTTTTCAAAAATAAAATCGCTATATTTTGATAATGATAAATAGTTTGCATACCAATTTTTAGCTTCCTACGTAGAAAACTGCGAAAAGTCGTATATATAATTTCCCTCGCACTTTAAGGCTCTGGGGGTGGAATTATGAAAAAAAATGAAGGTTTTGGTTTGTAGACGAAATTTTACATCTTTTAATGAATTAAATGTATGTCTTTCAAACTATCCCTATAACAATTAAACCGTGTCTAGGCCGGAACCTGAAGCAGCGCCTCCCCGCGTGAGCCGCGACCTCAGGACTAAGATACCGGCGCGCGACCACCCCAAGCCGCCGCGACAGAAGATAGTCTTCAACGACAAACCTGACAAAAAAGGTATGTAGTGTATAAAACATCTGTAAGAAAGAAAAAATGAATGAAAAATCATTGATCTGTCGTCTCGGGTGACGGGCGACTGTTGTTAATTAACTACAACACCGAATTGAGTGAACTGACCGTCCCGTTCACTTTACAGTCAAAGTCAAAAACATTTATTTCAAATAAGGCTTACAAAAAGCACTTATGAATGTCAAAAAATATACAAAAGTATAATAAAAAACGATTAAAATACTAAACTAAAAATATGAGTTTTGATGCTTTGAAAAAAAAGCGCTTCAGTGGTTTGGCCTGTTGAGAAAGAAGCACTCAAGAAAACTCAACAGTGTAGCCTTTTTTAAAAGCAATTCCTTAATGTATCAATATATCATAAACACTGAAATAGCTGAGCAGTTTAAGACCACGGATTTTTACCACATAAATATTCGTCAATAGTGTGGTACCCTTTTTTAGAAAGGTGTTGTTTGATTCTTTGAACTTTAAACATATGAAAGGGCAACTCTACAATATTTTGCGGTACCTTATTGAAAAACTTTTATAGTTTATGCTAGCTATTTAATAATAAATGTCCATGCAGCGATCTATACCCAACGCTCAGACTTGCATACTATTAGTTCTGGAAAGTATTTTGTTTGCATATTAACTAAAAATCACATGATTTTATAAAAAAAAATATTTCCATAAAGATTCAAAGAATTCAGTATTAACATGAAAATAACAACTTATTTCAATGTTCTGTTTTCCAGGTATTTAATTATATGAACTTGAAATCTATTTGTGTTTGCAGAAAAATCTCCGCCTAGAAAAGCCGTCGACGAGCTCCACAAAGACTGAAGATGCAGACAACGCTGATAAAAAAACTAAAGTATGCGAATTAATTATTATGTAGTTCTATCAGATATTTAATTTGTAAAATATCAAATTCTATACATTAATATAGATTTAAAGACAATTATTCTCAGGCAAAAAACACTAATACTGCGTATATGAGACCTAGCATCTGTGGGCTCGGGTGACGGGTGCAGTGCAGTGTTGACGTAAAATAATGACTACCCACTGTTATTAATTTCCTTCAACACTGCATCTGTCACGGTCAGGCGTATCACTTACCACCAGGTGAGCGCACTGACCGTACCGTTCTCTTAATGACATACACAAATGTAGCTGTGTTTAATAAGTACTGAGATTCTTGCAGGATCCTTCTCAGTACAATACTATAATATGGACAAATGGTAGATTACATTTGATATTCATGATTGTTATTTATGAACAAACTTAATATTTTAAATTTAGGATTCGATATGGTGATTTTTCAAATTATTTTCATGCACTCAAATGTTTGTACTACATGGGGATCGAACCCGGAACCCTTGATGAGTCTTACCATTACAACTTTTACACCATATACGTGACAAAAATAATATGCTTGTTTTAATTGTTACAGGCGAAATCAAAACTAGAAATTACTACTAACAAATCGAGGCAGAGAATCATATTCGACAAAGAAAAAGAGGTACGTAAGATGCTATATTTTTTAAGACCTATCGCAGTCCACTGCTGGACGTATGTCTCACAATGATGGAAAAGTATAGATTCGTGATATGCTCACAGAACAATAGAAAAAAGTGTTTCGAATGCAGCGACAGCACACATATTTCGAATGAGCGTACATTTACCTAAATAAAAGCCTACAACTGTACTCTCTTCGGCGGTTCGTTTTTGAGGCACGGATGACGTATCTTTCTTTATATATAGATAATATCATTACTGTCTCACCCATTCTGCGTCAGATATGTTGGTCCTCAGCTTTCCTATAATACAGCCTCTAGCGACATTTCATCGTTAAAAAATTGCCAAATATGGCGTATTTCTTGTCTGATTGTGTCAAACATTATAGATATTATTTCTATGTATAATATGTATGTATTTACAATATATATATATATATATATATATATATATATATATATATATATATATATATATTTATCTACTATATAATTCAGCGCTCTATACGATGAATTCCTTTTTAACTCAATTTAAGTAAACATCATCGTTGAGTCTCGTTTGGATGGTCTCGAAAACATATTATATACATTTTGTTCTAGGCGTTAAGGTTCATTATAACTGAGATATTGAGTGTGAAAGACGTGCGCTTGTTTACGATTTTATTTGCGACTGACATAGACATTTTACATTGAATATGATCGGAAAACTGAATGAGTGATGCATACAATTGCGTATAGCTATGAATCGATATGGTACGGTATAAGGGCGCGCTAAACAACATTAAATACATAACACATTTATTTATTTAACGGAACATTATATTAACAGTTTAACCCGTTGAACACCGGTGATATCTAAAGAAAAGAATAGAATAGAAAAACGTTTATTTGACCACACAAAAAACACGAATATACAGTTTAACATAGAAGATACAATATAACAATTACAATTTTACACAGTTTACAATGATGCATACAAAGAAGAAATACACTAATAAAAAAACAAATATGTAATTAAAGGAATAAATAATATAAAGATCAATATATGAATGAAAAAAATAAATAGTAATAATGTGGTCAAAGGGGCCCCATCTCAGCTTAGGCTGCCGCATGTTACGTGCGTTTATATAATACCTTGATTTTAGAGTGGCCGCGGCAGCGCTTATATTATGACAGAGCCCGAGTGACAATAGAATAAAAAATAACTGTATTATATATACGCGTATGAATATAATGTAATGATTATTAATTAATAAAAATATACATTATACATTAACCGTTGAAATAAAACATTAATACAAATAATAGAAAATATAAAAAGGAGTGTGTGCTGCGTTTTGTTATTAGGCTGTAAGATTAGTATTCCTTTGCCTTGGTTGTTAAAGGTATAAATTATACATTTTCTATTGTGGGATTTCTGGCGTTCAAAGAGTTAAGATTAACTTCATGAAATAGTACCACCGCAGTGCTAGATATGATCCCGTAAAGAAGGAATGTTATGCACTTGTGTGTTTCGGGATGAGGGCACTGTAGCTAGTGAAATTACCGGGTATGAGAGACCTAACATCTGTTGTCTCGGGTGCCAGGTGCAGAAAATAATGACTATAGGTATACTATTACTATTACCAATTTTTGCAACACTGCATCGGCCATGGTCAGGCGTATCACTTACCACCGGTTGATTGATCTGACTGTCGCGTTCAACTTATGACATAAAATTGTAAATTAATTTCCTTCAACTCTGCATCTGTCATGGTCAGGCGTATCACTTACCACCGGGTGAGCGAACTGACCGTCCCGTTCAATGAATGACATAAAATTGTAAATTTTTTTCCTTCAACATTGCATCCGTCATGGTCAGGCGTATCACTTACCACCGGGTGAGCAAACTGACCGTCCCGTTCAATTAATGACATAAAATTGTAAATGAGCACATTGTATAATTAAAGAAGATAAATAAGTATCCACTGCCATTCACACAGAGCCATCTAGTCCCAAACTAAGCATTTAGACTGTAATATAGGTACTAAACATACTTATATATATTTTTGGTAAATTCATACATATTTTACATAGAAAACACCCAGACCAATATAAACAGACATGAACACAAATGTGTAATGCCTTGGGATCGAACCTGGAACCCTCAGTGTCATAGCCGTCTCAACCATTACATGATGACGTAATGGTTGAAACGATATCCAAATTTATCTACTATATAATTTTTATTACGTTTTGCATTCGTTGGAAAGGTGTCGGGCTCCGTGAGGTTTATCGCAAATAAAATTCAGGAAAAATTTCAACAGAAAAAAGGGAAAATCTTTTTTCACATACAGCGACATCTCTGATACATAGCATGTACTACAAACCAATTTTTTAAGTAGATGGCATCTTTTGATCACCAAACGAAATGTTACATAAAACGAAGCCATCTGGTGGCGAAACGGAGTTCGCTGGGTTTGCTAGTTTGCTATAAAAGTGTACATAAATAACACGTCTTATTACAACCCTCTGGTGAGAATGTGTACAATGAGCTAGTCCGCGTGCGGGGTGAGGGTAATTGAGAGATAGACATCTTCAATGATAATTTTATTTGTTATAAAAAAGCCATATCTTCAGCCTTTACGACCTAGGAAGGCTATAAAGTTTGTTAGTGCTCAGTTTTTCTTTTTTTCCAAAAACTTTATACCCTATTATATTTTTAAAAGAGTCCTGAAATCACGCCGTGTACACCGTCTCTTGGCTACAGTACTGTCCTGTGAACTGTTTTATGTTAATGTGTTTCATGTAAAGACTGTATCCTGTTTGTGTACCATAAATAGATAAATAAATTACACCAGATGGGTCGTCAAAATAATACATTGTAAATTGGTCGTATTTACGCAAAAAGGATCCAACCCACAAGGAGGTCAAAAATGAGTTTTTTTTTTTATACTATAACAGGCAAACGAGCAAACGGCTGATCTGATGGTAAATGTCACCGCCGCCCATGTACATTTGCAATACCAGAGGGCACTGAAATGCGTTGCCGGCCTTTCGAAGGATAAGGATAATTTTGCCGTTAAGGATACAAACTGGTCTCTGGGGTGTAAATTAGCCTTTAGTATAAATACCATCAACAACCAATATTTAACATATTAATCGATGGTCGTTACCATCGCACATGTATGGCCCTTACGTTTTTCAGTTACTCAAAAACGACTCAGTCTCCTTGGATTCATATAGAGAAATATCCATTCAAAAAGAATGACCTCGAAATAATATATCAAACTAAATCCTATATAATTGAATCCTTTTTAATAATATAGACTTATTATGAGTTACTAGCTTTTGCCCGCGGCTTCGCTCGCATTAAATTCGGGATAAAACGGTACTTTTATTTATCGCTATACATAGGATTTCCCCTCCCTCCAACTTTAAAGGTTTCGGGGTCAATTTCAGAATTTTTTTACCAAAAAATATGTTATAGTGAGCTAACCTTAAAAGATAGACATATGCTGTCGCGGACTTTTTTGTAGACCTTTAAAAGGAGAACAATACTCTCATACATGACTTTTGTGAAACTTTAACCGTTTACTCAGCGTACGCAGCGGAAGCTCCAAGTATGAAAAAATACCCCCCATTTTTAAACATTCTTCATTGCTGCTCAGCTTCTATTACTCGTAGCGTGATGATATATAGCCTATAGCCTTCTTCGATAAATGAACTATCTAACACTGAAAGAATTTTTCAAATCGAACCAGTAGTTCCTGAGATAGCGCGTTCAAACAAACAAACTCTTCAGCTTTATATATTAGTATAGATTATACAATAATTAATGTGCAAATAAAGCTTAAACTTCAATATCTCAAATGTGTTATTTTGTGAGTTGGATCCTTTTTGTGTAAATACGTCAAATTAGCCTATTTTACAACTATATCTCTCTCGCAACAGGAGAAAGACAAAGAGGAGAGATCATTCAGCAACCGTCGCGTCATACTACAACGTAAAGACAAACGCGTGTCCGGAGCGCCAGCGTTGTTTAGCCGGGCGGTCCGTATCGCCGTCGGGGACCCGGTGGGGTCTCGATCCCACGACCCCCCGGCGGGCCCCCGGTCCCTCGACCCCCCGGCGGGCCCCCGGTCCCACGACCCCCCGGTGGAGTACGCGGACGACTCGGACTCGGACCCCCCCACGCCCCCCTCCGGGACGGTGGCGCATGTCGGTAACTTACCGCACGGGATCACCGACACGAGGCTGAGGACGCTGGCCGGGAACGATGTGCAGGTAATGGATGTATGGATGATGGTTGATGTGTGGTCTGTGGTTATATTCAATCATTTTATTTATTTGCTTGGAACTTATCGCGAAAAAATCTAATGAATGCTGCAGCTTAAACTTTTAACATATGTTAAAAGTTTAAACTTAGTTAATAGCTAATTAAGTTTACACTTTTAACATATGTTATTAGTTTAAACTAAATCGAATGAATGCTGCAGCTTAAACTTTTGACATAAGTTAAAAGTTTAAGCTGCAGCAGGTATATAAAAATATTTATTTATTAACATACAAAACAGATCACAATCAACAAGAATATTATTTAATCATACAGTGTACATAACGGGATTAAAATCCAAAATTATGTATGCCCAAGAGATTAAAAGTTAATTTATCTATACTAAAGAGCGCTACATTTAATAAATTAGATTATATTATTATTATTTAATGATAATAAAATATAAATTTAGTTATACATAAAGCACATAACAGGTTGATCTAGAAATCAAAAAATAAAATTATAACAATAAAATTAATTAAAATTAAACTTAAATACTTAGTCCAATACAATTTGTCTATAAAACTGAGGCAGTGTTAAGTTAAATATATCAATGTTTCTATCAGACTTTAATTTTTTTTAAATCTACATACAAACATACGCTTGAAAAACAACCTTTCTTCGGTAGTCGGATAAAAACAAAGGGAAGTTGTATGATTTGCGCGGACAGTTATTCCAGCGAGTCTTTGATCATGAGAGAAATGAAGACAAAAGTATAAATGTTTATTTTCTTAACGTTTATATAAATAACAAGCTTTGCCCCGCGGTATAAAATGTTCTTCCGCAGTAAAATACAACCTAGTCACTGCGTTAAGTCACGTTAAAGCGAGCAGGTCACGCGACGCGCGGCAAGACATAACTTTATTTTCTTAAATACTAAAGTTTTTTTCAAAAATAAAAGGAGCCTACATTTTTCCTTATTACATCAGCTATCTGCCAAAAACATTTTATGTATAGATTAATGGATATAATCTTTGAAGAGATAACGAAAGTTCTGGTAAATAACCAGAACTTAAGAAAAAACATTTTAAAACAATACAATTATGTGTGTAATATATCGGTTAGAAGTACTCATATCATATCAGTACTTTACTATGGTTTAAAAACCTTCAAGTTTTTACCCAGATGTTTCCTTACAAATGCGTGTGGGATATACATACAAAAATGATAATATTAAAATATATGTGACAATTTCAACCTGTGGGTCTGAAAATGAATCATCGAATGAAGATTAAAATTTCGGTAACAACACAAACAACTCACAGTTGGCAAGAAGTGAAAGCGCTCCTAGAAAGCCGATGAAGTTCCTATTTGGCTTATCTAGTCTTAAAATTCTGAGCGATTGGAGGAGGTATGGGAAAATTTGAAGCCGGAGTTCCTAGCGTTATTTTTGGATCTTTGAAGGGTATTTTTCAAAGCTGGCGCAAAAATAATTGTCTCAAGAAATCATCGGACAGAAAATACTTCAAAAAAAATATATTTTTAGTACCACTACAAAAGCAGTATTTTAATCTAATTATAAATAAATATCATACTTATTAATTTGAACACTTATTTAACTTAAACATTTCCAAAACTATTCGATACGAGTACGTATTGATACTTTTTAATCGATACCGAGTACGTATCGATACTCGTCGACCGATAAAGTATCGAGTAAAAGTATCGATACCTCAATGGTATCGTTTCATCCCTAGGCGCAGGATTAAATGACGCCACGTACTACTGTTTTAGAATTTTCGAAATTATAGGTTCATTATCTGACGCTCTTACGGTGAAGGAAATATCTTGAGAAAACCTGCGCCTGCGAAGAGATAGGTTGTGCGTGAAGTCGGCCGCAACGCACTGGGCCCACGTGGATGACTACGGCCTATACACCCGCGTACGGGTAGGCTCGGAAAGAATATGATATCCCTAGTTGTGTTTATATTCAAACAAAAGCATACACACCTTAAAAAAACTGACAGATTCACTAAGCTATCCGTCATGACAATTTATTTTGATGTAAATAAATAGAAATCGACGAATTTATATTTTAATTCTTATATTGGGCATATAAAATTAACCATAAAACATATGTATTTTTTGTCTAAAGTAGTGATTAATTGCCTAAATATTAAAGACACACAGACCA
This sequence comes from Leucinodes orbonalis, assembly GCA_019425675.1. Lineage (NCBI taxonomy): Eukaryota > Metazoa > Arthropoda > Insecta > Lepidoptera > Crambidae > Leucinodes > Leucinodes orbonalis. Next base: position 36,423 of record PQWD01009457.1, read on the forward strand.
CACATCTGATCCCAGACCACAGATTAGAATATAAGAATCTATTTTTTCGTACTGTGATATGACAAGCGTGATATATTTATTTATATATTTGTATATACACTGTATTCTGCTTTACTTAGACTTAAGTATCAATGTAAGAAAAAATTATATTAAATGTTATTTATTTAATAAAATAAAATTGGAAAGAGTATACTTCAAAATATTTTTTTTATGTTGCCATATGAGATAATTATTGTCAATTAAATTAAATATGTGAGAAAACTGAACTAAATATATGTTTCAAAACAGTTCAGCAATTTAATACTATTTCTATGTGAACACATAAAAGTTTTATATGACTTCATTGAAGTACATGTATTTTGTTGTGTGATTGAATTTTTGTATAGCAAATATGAGTACATATTGGCAAAAATTTTATCTTAAATTGCGCTGTGATATAAAACTGTGATATAACGATATATATATAAAATATATAGGTTTAAGAATATGATTTATATACTAAGAGTATATTTAAAGCATGGTTATATATAAATAGACATGACCATGCAATTTCAATATGATTTTGCAGTCATCGACATGAAATATTATTTTCAACATCAAGTGAATGTCCTTACTATAAAATATTTTTATATATATCTTTGATAAAATTCTATAATTTCTACTGATTCTTTGTATATTGAAACTAGTTGTATGTTGTCTCTTATAAATTAATAAATATTATTTAATGAATTCAGTAGTTATTATAACAAATTGGACAAAAACATTAAATGAAAATTCATTGTAGTAAATTAATGATTTGATAAGAATTCGTGTGGATTGTTTGTTGCCTTCCAACTGCAAATACTACCACTTTCCAATGTATTTTCTAATTTCGAAATTATAATTACGTTTATCCGACACTCTTGAGGTGAAGAGAACCTTCGCACGCCTGCGAAGAGGTTCAAAGGTTGTGCGTGAAGACGGCCAACCCGCGTGGACGACGAAGGCTTATACACCCTGCGTGCGGGTAGGCTAGTCCCCCTCGGTGGAACATATAATGCGCTAATGATGATGAGATGAAATGTCTAAGACCCCTTTTCTGTAGAAAAATAACAAAATGTAATAAACTTCTGCTTCTCTCTTCAACCTATCCTAACCTATATACCCCCCCAATTTTGCGCCAGATATCCGGTCCTCCGCTTCCTCATCCAGCCTTTCCTTTTCACACTTGAAAGTGGTCGGGCCGGAGGGCGTCCTACGCTATGCTTGCCGAGATGCGGTCTCCACTCTAGAACTCGTCTGCCCCAACGGCCATCGGTGTGACTAAAGAAAGTTAAAATTTAGTTTATAGCATTAATAAATATTCATAATTTAATCCTGCGTGGGTGTATTAAAAATCACTTAATGTTGGAAGTTTTATATTGACGTTGACTGTGAAATTTAAAACTTTCTTATTGTGTTATAATTTCGAGAACCCTAATAAAAAGGGAAATGTATGAAGTGTTAATGTTACGTTAAGATACCATATTGACTAGAAAATGTGTCATATTGAGATTGTATGTGAGAATGTGGATACATACTGATACAACAGATATATTCAGACGGCTAAAAACGTGAGATTATAAAAGACGCTTATAATTAACTGTAACGAAATGAATTGAAAAGAATTTGCCGCAATATTTTAAATATATTTTGCAAATTTGTAACCTAAAAGTCTATAAGGTATTTTTCTTACAAGCAAGTTAGTGTGTCACCATAACTTTAGAAAACAAAACTTTACATTTGTCTTGTTTACTAATTTGTAATATTTATACTATATAATTTTTCTGATAGTTATTTGGCTGTTTGTTTATATTTAAAATTAATAAATGTATGACTCGCGAATATTATAATTGTAATTGCTTTAAAAGTGACATTGTTGTATGGGACATCGTGCCCTTGGTTAAATGCCTATGCACTCACGACTTAAAAAATGTAACTAAGATTTAAGAATTTCTAAGTTACTCAGTCTAACTCAGTATTTCTGAGTTTATTTATCACAAATTTATACATCCACATTGTAATATAAGTATAGATTTATATAAGTATTATACGTCAATACACTGAGTTGTCACAATCCGGCTTAATGTTCCAGAGCTTAAGTTTGGACAAGGAAGACCGCAGCGCGAAGATTTCCTTTAAGACGAGCACCGCCGCTGACACGTTTAAGAGGAAATTCAACAATAAGATGGTCGCAGCCAGCAGGTTGACAGTAACTTTGCGATAAATGTCTACCGGGTGTAGCCATAATTAAAAATATTGTCTTTGATTATACTCTATGGATATTGTCGATGATATACTTGTGTCTATGGAAGTGAAATTGGTTTGTGATTGTAGTCAACATAACGTTTGGTTTATATTCAAATGGCTGAATAAACTTGATTGTAAAGCATGAAAAATGTGTATTTTTCATCAATAATAAATCAAAGATTTCTACGAATGTGTTCAGGAAATATGTCAGTAGGTTGAGTTGATTTGTGATTATAATTGTAAAAAAACAATGATGAAAATAATTGACATTTCATTAATAGAAAAAAAAAATAATGTGTTGAGGTAGTTTGTAACTGCACCCTGGCAATAATTATTATAAAAGTACATAGATTATATGTATTTAGTTCGAAAAATATGTTTTTAAGTAACCCTAACATAAAAACTTGTAATCAAGCACTGTTTATGTGCTTGCTTGTTAATGTTAAAAGGATATAATGATATATCTAAAAAAATGATTTGATCTTCTCTGAATAAAAAACAATAATGTATTTTCTGTTCCTAATAGCCTATATACCTAATCCTTTTAGGACACACAAATTTTGACATGTCATGTAACTTTACGAATATAGCAATGTATGACAAACAACTTTTAGCAATATATGCTTAAATCTCTGTAAAATAATTTAAAATATCGATTTTTATTCTAAATATATGTAGAAAATATGTGAATTTTAAGTACTTTGTTGTAAAGCAATAAAAACCAATGAGGTTGTATTGAAATAAAGTTTTGTAAAAAATAAACACTTTTAAAGATAATTAAATGTTTCGTATCTCACATGATATTGTTAAAGGAGAAAAGCATTTACATTACCAAATTTGTATGCGCCTTAATATTTGTTTTTGTTTGTCTGATATATATAAATTGATTAACTAAAATACAAAGTTACAAATTAACTTGTAATTTATAATATGTACAACTTACAAATGACTACATCATTTTCCATAACAACTCGAGTCACAAAGACTACATTACAATATAGTGTACCATTGTAAGGATAAGATATTCCCAGTTTTTAGAATTCAAATATAATAAAAAAAATTAATTGGCTCAAATAATATATCGAAATTGTACTTTTCTATTGATTTATATTAATAATGAGCTGATGATGATGATTCACAGATTAAGTTGTTTAAATTTTAAAAGCAAGATATTTTCGATATCTTAACCAAATTCATCAATATTCATCAATATACATTTAAGTACGAGTTTGTATTCCTTATATATATTACGATAAATTTTGTGTTGCCAGCGTATCTAGTATTTGTCACGCGTATTTATACTAGCTACTAATCCATTTATGATCCTGTAAGTTTACTATGAAGGTTGATATAAACAACCATTGAAAATAATAAAACAATATGTATTTGTTAGTAGCTTTAATATATTGTGTATGATTCAAGTATGTAAAAAGTATAGATTCGTGATATGCTCACAAAACAATCGAAGAAAGTGTTCCGAATGCAGTGACAGCACATACACATATTTCGAATGAGCGTACATTTACCTAAACATAGAGCCTACAACTGTCTTCTCTTTGGCGGTTCGTTTTTGAGGCACGTATGGCGTACCCACATTTATATATACAGAATAGCATTGGCACGATTCTAAATAAGTTGTATCTACTTTATAATAGATGGCGCTGTGTCAAAACTGTGTGCTACCCTCACATCGAAATTTCTAATATATGATATGTACGTAGTTGCTATATGTTTGTCATTAAAAGGTTGTCATTTATGACTATTTGAAAGCAGTCAATTTTTATCTGAAAAGATCTTTATTGGTAGTGTCAACAGGAATTATATTCCTAATATAAACTAAGAATTGCAAATGTATCTTTAGAAAACTGCCTAAAGTATGCAGTTAACAGCATTTATTATAAGATGGTTTTTGTTTCTTCGCATTTCTACATTACGTATTCTGTGAATGTAACAGCAAAATTTGCCGTAACTTATTTGTTTTCTTTACAATATATGTAACATAGTTGATAGTTTATTTGAATATTTTATAGTCCATAGTAGTAAGATCAATATATTAAGGATATCTATGAAGGATAAAGGGGGAAATTGTGTAAGGGTTTCAAACAAATACTCCCATGAAAGATATGGAGTGCATTTTTGTCATATTATTAAAATTCACTTGCAATTAAAGTTTGTTCTTATGCAAATGCGTAAAGTTTGTTCATACGCAAATTTAATTATTATGATTTGATGATCATACTATTGTTATGAAAAGTTCATAAATTTCAGGTTTTTTATATACTATCAGAGAGCAAAGTCATTTCATATTTTAATGTGAAATGTAAGAGGATATCCCTTAATAAATTGACAGAAAGTATAACTCTAGATAGATTTTAGATTTATTTTGTTACACTAGGTATAGGGAGCCAACTATTAAGGTCAATAAATATGTTAAATTTTACCTGCCATAGTTATTTGTTTACTCCCAAAACTACACTATAATACCCGAAACTTTACTTAGATATTTTTACTATAATAAGATATATTTGAAATAGGACATTTCATTAACGAATTGTTTTTAATGATGCTATATCTCTTGAATGTATTTAAAGTTGTATTTACACTAACTTTGTGGTGATACAAAAATTTTTATATCATATCCAGATATTTTCCAACGCTGGGCGAAGGCTCAATAATGTTACATTCATTATACCCGTTATTTCGTAACTCTTGAGTTAAACCTTTCTGTATGAGGCTCTTATGACTTATATTGACTAAATAACTTTTAAAACTATCGCCTCTCATGGGACATTAAAACTAAATTTTGGTTTTAAACTAAATGTAGACGACATTGTTGTTATAAAGTCTATGAGTCCTGCATATATTCATAATATGATCGTGTTTTGGATATAATGTTTTATTGGCAAATTTTCTCAATAAAACTACTTTTATTTATGTAAAAATCTTTTTATGTACGATCAACGTGTTAAATTGGAAGATGGTACGGTTTAAAGTTTTCAACAGTTGATATTTTAGAGCGTAATTTGTATGAAAGTTAGCTTTACGGTGTTAGTACAATATCATACAGCTAACACAACTTGATTTAATAATAAATGTTATCTGTAAACGCAATACGTATTTTATTATTGTTTGAACGTAACCTATTTTGTACAGATCTCAAATAAAACGAGCGGGTGGTGTTGTGACTAAATTGTGTTTCAATTTTTTTTGTAATAGTTTATTTGTACCCTGTTGAAGGGGGTGGTGATTGGCCTAATGAGATAATCTTAGTCTTGGTAATTTTTGAAATATGTCATGTTCTTACCTTCATTATTTTTTGTTCAGTTTTATTAATATTAAGTATGCAGCTTTTAATAATGTTATATAGCTTTAAATCATCTTATTAAGACAATCATTGCCCACAAGTGCACTATCGTGGGCCCTTTTTAATGTCGATCGTAGCAAACGTATTTTTATTGTTAGCCAAATAATTTAAATACGTCCGCGTACACACTCGACTTAGTTATTAAGTGAAACAGTTAAACATGTTTTTTTCATTAATTGTATGGATCAACCATAACAATATTGATGAAGACATGTTTCGATTTGTTTTGTAACATTTTGCATAAAATATTGAATATTTTATGTGCTACCCAAAGACTGAAGATGAAATAAAATTATTTCTAGATATTTGTTTTTTTATTTGGTCATCTTTATCCTTTTATTATCAGAATAATAACCCAATTAAATAAATTTAAAACTCCCTAGCAATATAAAGATTAAAATATAAGATAGTTGCCATAGAGGTAACTCTTAGTTTCCTAAATGAAAACATTTATATTTAGTGAAGCGACTACTTTTATTAATATTAAGTATGCAGCTTTTAATAATGTTATATAGCTTTAAATCATATGTTACTTTATTTACATGGAGTATGCAACTATCGTATATATATCGCCTCGCCTTTTTGGATGGTTGGGGCAGGCATCTTGCAATAAAATTGCCTACTGTTATTTCTTTAAGTCAAGTAATTGTTACTCGAAACTGAACAATATTCTCCCGTGTTAGGGTAGTTTTTTTAAATGAGGTCATCCACGGGCAGATAAAGTAAAACTGCAACTGATAAATTACTAAAGTATTAAATGTTTTTATTCGAAAAAGTACAGGCCAGTACAAGTTTTATCAAAGGTAATTTCTTAATCATACTGGCTGTTTTGGTTCATTACAAAATAAGTTACGATGCTGCGGAATAAATCAATATGTTATACATAAAGCAAATATTAAAATGAAATAAAACGAGGTGATACTTAAATCCTTTTATTTTTGTTCTTAAAACCCGCTCTTGTTCTATCAAATATACACTTATAACGCTTACTATAACCTTAAACATATTTGAGCAGTAAAACCTTACAAATTACATCAAACGCTGGAATGAACTGTTTTAGTCAAAACCCGCAAAAGCACATATGCGGGAATTAAGTTTTCTTGCCCAGTGAAAGGCCAATCTTATAAAAGAAAAAGAAACAAGAATCATAACAAAGAAAGACAATGCACGGTAACATATCTTTAATATGTAGCCCTAACATGGGACTGAGCTATCAATATGAATAAATTTACAAAACGTACCTTAATGATATGATAAATATTAAAATCACAACAAAACGTGTAACAAAATGTAAATATTTCAAATAGCCTCCTAAAGATAAAAAAATAAAAACCTTATTTCAAATATAAGGTGCCCAGGCTCTAGGTTGGTTTAAAACTTAAAATTTCATATAAGAGATCTTTAAAAATATGTACCTAAACAAAATTCAAGAAGTTATTAGTATCCGCTTTGGTATTTTATAGCAGATTTTAAGTGTTGCCAATTAAAATCTACCATAAAACAACGAATGAAACATAAAAATACTTATAAAACAAGTTATTTCAACTAAGACTGACAGTGAGTAAAACCGATAAAGCTGAAAACCTTTCCTAACATGAAAAACATACAAAGGTTCTTAGGGTCGATCCATAACCAGAGCTTTAATCCCAATATAATTCATTTGAAATAACACTTTACAATTCAACTGTTAATTACTAACTGGTATTTGGGTACAACTTTAATGTGAATTGTTTAAAATGGTAATTGTATATAATGAATTGTCGAATAGTGTTGCCAGTTAAAATCTACTTTAAAACAGAACGAATGGTTGCAAAATTTTACTATTGAGACACAATCACGATCTTATTAGCGTATCTTAAAATTAGCGGAATTGGATTATGGAGCGATGACCTTCGTTGATTGAAATCATAAGAAGAGGCAGTGAACATAGGCTGTAATTTTTTTTATCCACTAAAGGCAGACATTTGACCGCCATCTCACCTGATGGTAAGTGACGATGCGGCCGAGGATGGATCATGCCCGTCTAGAAACAGCCTATTCAGTCTTGCCTTGTCGACGTCTAGGTTGTTATGATCGGGGAACTCACAAGGAGGCAAGAGTTCCATTCCTTTGCGGTGCGCATTAGGAAGGAGGCATGATAATGATACGTTAGTACCTATTTTATAATTCAGTCTTTCCATAATTACACATATATTGTTACTTCAAGATTAATAGCACAAAATGCACCTTATAGTTTTTAAGTTTAGTTATATTCTCCCACATAATTTCGATTTTTCGTATTTCATTCACTCTATTACTTCGTATATTGTTTAAAACATATAATCACTCCGAATGCTAAGGAATGTTGCGACGTTGAAATAAGCGGGGGCAGCTTTCAGTAGACGCGAGTATTCCGGAGTGAAGGCCTCCGGGTGGTGGATGAGATGAGCGTGGTGGCCAAAGTCTAACACCGGACGGGACTGGAGTTCAATTGGGACCTGCAACAATAGGGATGATGACATTTTTTTGTGCTATGGTATCGATAACGCTTAATAATAGAAATATAGGTAAAATACTCCGTTAAGATTAAAATTCAAAGAGGTTTCCCAAATCTAAAAACACATGGACTTTCCCAAAAACGCTTCATATAAATGGCTAAATAATTATGACGTCTCGCCTAGTGACTATGAATTATAGCTGTAATATTAAATGTTGCGTTTGTTTAAATGGTTTCATAGCAAAAGTTGCTATAAATTGTGTCTTTGGTTTAAAATTTTTGTCAATTAATGTACTTTAAAAATGGACTTGCCCAACTTAACTTTGAAGACTAATAAAATTCATAAAACATGAGTTTTCGAGCTGAGAGTAAGCACATCGTTATTTTTAACCCAGATTTGTAATAATATGAAAAAGTCCTAACGATTCCTGGACTCGTCAGTGGGCATTTATTTTGCATTTCTACTGTTTTGGATTTGTGTATGAAATTAATATGAATTTCATTTTCCTAATTAAATCTTAAATTATGGTATAAGAAAATGAACAGATATAGATAGATACACTTACTTAAACCAATAAAAGTGTAATGGTTGAGACGACGGCTACTACACCAAGGATTCTGGGTTCGATCCCCGGGCAGTACAAACATTTGTGTGCATGAACATGTCTGTTTGTATTGGTCTGGGTGTTTCAATGTATAACATGTATTTATTTACAAAAAAAAAGAAATAAGTATATTTATTCGTTGTTTAGTACCCATATTACAGGCTAGAGGGCTAGATGGCGCTGTGTGAGTGTCAGTGGATATTTATTTGAACGCAGAGAATCCAGATGCAATAAAAAATCTATTGTCTGGTTCTTTAAGGCGCCATTTGCGGTCGAAGGGTTAAATAATTATATTGTAAAGTTTTCACATTACCTGTAAATTCAACGTGAACTTGAGCGGTTCCAAAGTGTCGCAATAAGTAGCCGCCGAGTGCATGAACACGTACACCGGCCGCTTCAACAGATAGTACGAAGCCCCGCGGCGATTGGGCCAGACCCCAAGCGGTCAAGTTCACTCCGTTCCGAGGCCACATAGTTATTAGATTGTGTGGGGCAACTGGCAGGGAAAATAAATACCGTCAAATCATTATAATATATTAAGGTCGATCGCTCATTAGTGTGGACTGTTCCAATTTGGGAGCAGGTTCAAATCCCACCACGTACCAATGTCTTTTCGAATTTTCTAAATTATATGTACGCTATCTGGCGCTCTTACGGCGAAGGGAAACATCGTGAGGAAACCTGCGCACGCCTGCGACGAGATTCAAATGTTGTGCGTGAAGTCGTCCAATCCGCACTGGGCCCTCGGTGTGGACGTATAATAAGCTGATGATGATCATTATATATTTCTTCAAATTACGCGTATAATTGTAGGATTGGAAATGTTCCTCTTTTGTCATAAAAAGTAAGAGTAGGTTTTTTTATGTTAAAAGTGAACAGAACGGTCAGGACGCTCACCTGATGGTAAGTGATACACCTGACAATGACAGAGCGGCTAATATTATCCTCGAAAGAAAGAAATAAATCTTTATTCAAATGAATCTGTTACAGATACTTTTGAATTGTCAATTGTTATTATTAATGATTTCTAAATGACTAATCTATCGCTTAAAAATACTAAAAATTTTAGCACTAACTTGGGTCACTTTTCAACCATTATTTATTAATTTATTATTTATTCATAGCACTAGCTGCCAGTAATGAGTAGAATAATGTAAATTCATGATTATTAATGATTATTTGCGTTGTCGTGTAAGTCAGTAAGTAAGTCGTTGTCGTTTAAGTAAGTTAGTCGTTTCATTAAACTACAGTCATGTTTTTATAGATTTAGGTTTATAATTGTATGGCGTTTGTTTGTTGGGTGTCCTAAATATATAAAAAATATGCATGAAGAAAATAATGTTATTTCAATATTACAGACATTCCAATATTATTTATATGTAAAGAAGATGTATATGTATAATTTGCTACCACCAAGCAATGTATTGTATTTTGTAACATACCGTGACTTCAAATCAAAAGTGCAGTTGTCAGCGACACAGGTCTTGTTGGCGAGACGAACGTCCGGTGCGGGTTCGAAGCTGCCGGAGGACCCATGTCCACGAACATTGATTCTTGCCTACACTTATATAAACATGTATTTAACGCGGCGACATTAAATCAAAATATAAAATGAAATAAATATCTACTGATACACACACAGCGCCATCTAGCGCAAATAGTATGTCTATTATACACTACGATCTACCACACTTTGTAAAACCTATATTCTGTGCAAACAAGGAATATATTGAAGGCGGTTATGTAAAAAATATCCGGCGACTTGCGAAAGTTTACCGATGGAGGCTGGATGAGGAAAGCGGAGGACCGGGATATCTGTGTCCAGCAGTGGACTGCGATAGGATAAAGAAAGAGTAATTTCGTTTTGGAAAATAAAACCCGGGTTTATCCGTCAGTCAAAATATTTATGTAAATCTCCTTGACTACCTGTTTGGTGTAATGGTTGAGACGACGTCGGCTCTTACACCAAGGGTTCCGGGTTCGATCCCCGGGCAGTACAAACATTTGTGTGCATGAACATGTCTGTTTGTATGAGTCTGGGTATTTTCTTTGTATAATATGTACGTAATTACAAAATAAAGTATATAAGTATGTGTATGCGTTGTCTAGTATCCATATTACACGCTAATGCTTAGTTTGGGGCTCAATGGCGGATCCAGGGGGAGGGTCATGACTGAGCTATTTTTAAGTACTATGCTAACATCATCATCATCATCAGCTCATTAAACGTCCCCCCGAGGGGACGTTTAATGAGCCTACCCGTATAGGGTGATTAGGCCTTAGTCGTCCACGCGGGCCAGTGCGGATTGGACGACTTCACACAACTTCGAATCTCTTCGCAGGCGTGCATGAAGGTTTCCTCACGATGTTTTCCTTCACCGTAAGAGCGTCGGATAACGTACATATATTTTCGAAAATTCGAAAATACATTGGTACGTGTCGGGATTTGAACCTCAGCCCTCCCGGTAGGATGGCGACAGTCCACACCACTGAGCCACCGACGCTCTAACGCCGATGCTAACATACATTAACAAAATACCTTATAAGTTTTTAACTTGACTACTACTACGTGACCCACCCCCTGGCGCCTAACCTGGATCCGCCCTTGTTGGGGCTAGTTGCCGCTGTGTCAGTATGAATGATTGTATGTCAGTGGATATTTATTTATAAAACACTACACATATAACAGTATACTCACCAAAGACTTTCCAACGCAACCTGTAACCGGTAGACACAGTACACTTTCTTCGAGCAGTCTTCCCCAAGCCCTATACGGTAATTCAAATTCAAGTTAGATTTCTTGAGAAACCCGCTCATATCTTGAATGTTATTGGCGTCCTGTTTCATGACGAGCAAACCCGAGGTGCGAGACACTATTTCTTTGTCCTCGTTGTATGTTATCATGTCCGAGTGCTGAAAAAAAACATTTGTTTAGTTGGTTGTACAAATTTGTACATACACTCGCGTGCAAGTAAATCGACTCAAGCCTCAAGTACGCATAACAAGTGATATAACTAAAAAATGCCTTATTATACCTCTATATAATGTTTTACATAATTAAAGCCTAGTAATTGAGCTTTAAAATGGTGTAAGTTGCATGAAAATCGATTCAGTAGTTTAGTAAAAAAGGTTAATGCTAATGATAATGTAAAAAATGTTGAAAATTCATACAATTTCACAGTATGGGGTTATTGTGTTTAAATGAAACAAAATGTGCGTAAGATAAAAAAATTATTCGTGTCAATATTTGGTATTCCCTCCTCTAGCTCTGATCACTGCTCTCATGCGATTCTTCATCGACCTTATCAACTTTTTAATGGATGATTGTGGTATTCGACCCCACTCTTCTACCAACGCAGTCTTGAGCTCATTGATGTTTGTCGGAGCTGGATTCCTCGCTCTAACTTTCCTTTTGAGCTCGTCCCATATGTGCTCAATGGGATTTAAATCGGGGCTGAGCGCTGGCCAATGCATAGTGTGAATTCCAACTTCGTTCAGGAAATCACGTGTGGCCCGAGCAGTGTGACATCGGGCATTGTCATGCATCAAGATGAAATTTTCCCCAATAAAGCCTTGATAAGGGACAACTTGATCCAGTAGAACATTTTCAATGTAACGATCACTGGTCAGACCTCCTCCCCGGCCTCCCCCAGGAACGAAAACAAGGTCCGTTTTGCCTTCTAAGGAAATTCCAGCCCACATCATGCAAGATCCGCCACCATATGCAACGGTTTCCACAAAGCAGCACTGTGAAAACCGTTCACCGGGACGACGGTATACCCGACCTCTCCTGTCGCTGCCATGGAGACACATCCTCGTCTCATCTGTGAACAGGACTGACTGCCATTGCTCTATGCTCCAATCCAAATGTTCTCGAGCAAAGTGAAGGCGTGCTTGACGATGAGCTGTGGTCAACTTCGGGCCTGTAGCGGGTCTTTTCGGAGTAAGGTTAGCTTCTTTCAACCTTCTTCTAACTGTCCACTGACTGACAGTCACCCCGCGAACTTGACGTAGCTCCTGCTGCACATCTACGCCGGTAAGGTGTCGATTTCGGAGAGAGGTCGAGACCAAAAACCGGTCGTCACGCTCCGAGGTGCACCGGCGTCGGCTGGTATTAGGCCTCCGAGTGAAGGCACCAGTCTCTTGAAACCTTCTGTATACTCTCGAGACAGCGGACTGACTCATATTCAAACGACTTACAACAGGGCAACGACTTGAGCGGCTTCTTCAGGTGTTGTATCCATAATTTTCTTCAAATGACGGCTTTAATTTGCAGAGATGTGTTTGGGTCAACGTCTAATGAGCGACTGATAAGAAAAAATCGATTACAGGGGGTTTTATAGGGGGTTGTGTCGCGCAATTTGTGAATAGAGCGCAGAGCAGTTTACGGGAGGTTGCGTTCGGTTGCATTCTAAGTACAAGTGTTTATTTAAATTACTGATATTATGCTACCATTTGAAAGCCTAATTACTAGACTTTAATTATGTAAAACATTATATAGAGGTAAAATAAGTCATTTTTTAGTTATATCACTTTTTATGCGCACTTGAGGCTTGAGTCGATTTACTTGCACGCGAGAGTATATTGATTGCTTAAAAGGAACAATTAAATACGGGTTAGCTTAATTCTAATAAGGATATCTTCGTAGCCCAAGATTGAATAAAATAATGAAATCCACAAACACACAAAACAAAATAATTATTATAAAATACAACAATTTATTTATTTCATAAACATTACTTCATAACGACCATAATCGTGAACTAGATAATTTTGAGCTTATACACAGACTAAAGTAAATATATATATTGTATTGTATTGTAATAATTACAATATATATATATATATATATATATATATTGTAATAATTGTGAAATATGTCTATATAAAATATTTATTTTTATGTGTAATGTTTACGTACCATTTTTAAACATGCTCTGTATTGACGTTTATTAATAAATAATCTAATTTTAGTTTACAATAGGGATGATGACATTTTTTTTTCTGCTATGATATCGATGGACCGCATAATAAAAGAAACATTGGTGAAAAAAAAACTCCGTTAACATTAAAACTCACAGAGATTTTCCAATTCTAAAAACACATTAATGGACTTTCCCAAAAACGCTTCATACAAATGGCTACCTAGTTATGACGTCACGTCTCAGTAGTTAGTATGCATAATTTATGATTTGTCTACAAGTATATTAAATCTTGCGTTTATTAAAATGGTTTCATAGCAAAATTGCTTTAAATTGTATTTGTATTCTTTGGTTTACAAATTTTTCTCATTATGTACTTTAAAAATGGACTTGCCCACCTAACTTTGAAGACTAATAAAATTCATGAAAATTTAGTTTCCGAGCTGAGTAAGCACATCGTTATTTGTAATAATATGAAATGGTTCTTACTATTCCAGGGCCCCGTCACCATGCCTATTGTAACTGTTCTATTATTTCCTTGATTGTTATTTGAAATAAATAAAACATAATCTTACATTACTATCACGTACCCATCCAGAGTTACATTTGTCTCTACAAATTTCACACATACAGACTCGTACCCACTCACTACTTACTCACCCTTCCACACACCCATAACACACAGACACATACAATCACACTCACCAAATTCTCATTGCTTTGATTTGTTTGTTGTATTTTTTTTAGATGAAACATAAAACTATATTGTTATCCAAGGTCGGCAGTGACCACTGGTTTCTGTAACGCAGGTTTGTATACCTATCACGGAAGTCAGGGGTTCCACAACATTATAATTGTAAATGTTTTATGTCAATAAAATAAATTATTATTATTATATTATATTATTAACTTGAGCGTCGGTGGCTCAGTGGTGTGGACTGTCGCCTTCCTACCGGGAGGGCTGAGGTTCAAATCCCGACACGTACCAATGTATTTTCGAATTTTCGAAAAATATATGTATGTTATCCGACGCTCTTACGGTGAAGGAAAACATCGTGAGGAAACCTTCATGCACGCCTGCGAAGAGATTCGAAGGTTGTGTGTGAAGTCGTCCAATCCGCATTGGGCCCGCGTGGACGACTAAGGCCTAATCACCCTATACGGGTAGGCTCGTGCCCCTCGGTGGGGACGTTTAATGAGCTGATGATGATATTATTAACTTATATTAAACATGCCAAGCAAGTTTTGTGTACATATACTTGTGAAAAAAAGGCACTAACATTTTATCCTGTCACAACTAAACGATGGCCTACGCCAAGCTTCATACATGGAATCAATGATATTCTGTATAATAAAGGTAGATACGCCATCCGTGCCTAAAAAAACGAACCGCCGAAGAGAGTACGGTTTGTACTCTTTTGTTTAGGTAAATATACGCTCATTCGTAATGTGTATGCGTGCTGTCACTGCATTCGGAACACTTTTTTCGATTGTCTTGTGAGCATATCACGAATCTATACTTTTTTACATCATTGCATAGAATCAATTATTCTAAAAGGCACTTACAACCCAGTAATGTCTTTGTACGGCCGGTCCGTCGTCCTGGTACGGGCTGAACGGTACGAACATGGCTACCACACAACCACCCAACACCACTCCGAGTGGCAACCAGAGTTTCTTCCTTGAAAACAACAGCTCTACACCCGACTGGAAGGATAAAGATAATTTAAATAATCATCATCATCACAGCCTCATATGTCCACTGCGTCGGTGGCTCAACGGTGTGGAGTGTTGCCCTCCTACCGGGAGGGCTGAGGTTCAAATCCCGACACGTACTAATGTGTTTTCGAATTTTCGAAATTGTATGTATGTTATCCGACGCTCTTACGGTGAAGGAAAAACATCGTGAGGAAACCTGCGCACGCCTGCGGAGAGATTCAAAGATTGTGCGTGAAATCGGCTAATCCGTACTGGAACCGCGTGGACGACTGAGGCCTATACACCCTATACGGGTAGGCTCGTGCTCCTTGGTGGGGACGTTTAATGAGCTGATGATGATGTCGAATGAAGGCCTCCCCTAATGATTTCCACGCGGACCGATCCCTAGCAGTTGACATCCATCTGCTACCCGCCACCTTAACCAGCTCATCCGTCCATCTGGTTGGGAGTCGGCTAGGTTGAATATACAAACTTTTATTTTTAAGTTATTTTCGTTTGATGTTAATGTTATATTAGTATAAGTGATGTAACGAATATTCGCATTCGCGAATATTCGCATATTTTTCGATATTCGCATTCGCATTCGCAAAAAACGATGCGAATATTTTGCGAATGTTTTTAACAAACTAAAAGGAAATTATTATATAAATAGATGCATATGAATTAATAAACAATAGATAGCAAGCCTTTATATATTATTTAATCATATATGAATTGGCTGTTCCATAATATGAAAAACTTAACCTTTTTTATTTTTTAGAACCTTAAATCAAAACAAAACTTTTCGAATGAACTTTCTTTCTGTGACTAAATTCGTTCATTCAACCTGTATCGGTTCGGGCGCTCGGCTATGTTCGGTTTCAACATGGCCGGCACGAAATGTCAAAGCTGTCAAATATTTGACGCGCGTTTTATTTGAAATGTTAAAAATTCAATATTCGTTACATCACTAATTAGAATTATAAAAAAGGCTGTACTGTTGAGTTCTCTTGGGTGCCTCTTTCTCAACAGACCAAAACGCCGAAGCGCTTTTTTCCAAGTATCAAAATTCATTGTGCTTTGCTTTGGTATTTTAAATGTATTTTTTATTGTATTTTTTGTATTCTTTTTGACGTTCATAAGTGCTTTTTTCAACCCTAATCTGATTAAATGAATTTTGAATTTGAATTATAATTTATTAATTTATTTAATTTGGTACGCAGACAGATTACAATCTTTTAGTTCCAAAGAAATTAACAAAATAAATGCACTAAATGGTAATCCATAAATAGCATACACAGCATGCTCCCAATAATAATCTAACATTTACACACATGTTAAAAGAGTTCATAAAAATAATGCTTAAGAGTTATGTAGAAATATGGGTTACACGGGGTTGAGGACAATCCGGTCTAAAATTCGTTATCTTTATTTTGTAACCTCTAAAACAATTCGTAAATAAATCTAAATCTATAAATAAACTTACTATGGAAACTGCGGCCAACACCGCCATGCCAGAGTTAGTGGCCGCGGCCAAGTCGTCCGGGGTATTCGCCCCCGACCTTCCCATGACGGGCAGCATCATGGCCACCAGCCGTAGAGATAGCATCATCGTGAACATCACCGCTGGGATGGATAAGCCCACTTCCATCACCAGGTGATGCCAGCCTGGGACGAAAAAAATTATGTTTTTATCCAACGTAATTTTTTGTCATTAATTTTTGACGACCCATTTGGTGTAGTGGTTGAAATGTCGGCTACTACACAAAGGGTACGGGGTACAATCCTGATATTTAGATAAGGCCGTGGGCATAGAAGTGAAACGTTATCTGGCAGTGAGCACACTGATTTATTGATGATGGCATGGCGTCGACTGTCACGTGACACAGAGCGCACAAGGCACGGCCCGCCTTCATATATGTATAACAGATCCCCGGACAGTACAAACATTTGTGTGCATGAACATGTCTGTTTGTATTGGTCTGGGTGTTTTCTATATATATATATATATATATACCTTGGGACTAGATAGCGCTGTGTGAACGTCAGTGGATATTTATTTATGAAAAACATACTTATAAACTTTTTTGTAAATACATACATATTATACATGGAAACCAATACAAACAGATATGTGCACGTGCACACAAATGTTTGTACTGCTCAGGAATCGAAATCCTAAACCTTTGTGTAATATTAGAAAACCTTGGTGCAATCATAAATGATAACATTTTAGTGGACATTAAGTTATCATATATTTCAGTGACAAACAAACAGACAAACCTTGCATCCGTAAGTACCGGATCACAGTGATAGAGACGAAGGCAGCCACCGAGGTGAGCAACAAGGGTACCGCCACCACGTACCGGACGCATCCCAGCCGTGGGACACACGACATGCCCAACAACACCAAGGCCAGAACCCCACGCGTGGACGACATCGCTTGTAGCGTACGGATCGACCGGTTCAGACCGCTCTAGGGAGATTCATAAAATAACACTTAAAAAACTTTGTTAACAAAAAAAATAAGACGTAAGAATCGAATCCGAGACCTGGAAGTTTATCTCACTTTTTTGATCCAACAGTTAATTTGTTCACACAAAAAATAATTAAGACGGCAGTATCCCGAACCCTTGGTGTTGCAGTCGACCTCTCAACCGCAACACCAAATGGGTCGTCAAGTTTATGAAGCAGCTCTTCAAAACCTAAAATGTTATTAACTTCGAAAAACATTGATGGCATATTTTTACAAATATTATGTAAAATCAGAACGCTCACCTGATGGTAAGTGATACGCCTGACCATGACAGAGCGGCATTGAAGGAGACCAACAACTGATACACAGTTATTATCCTCCATGTCACCCGAGACAACAGATGTTCGGTCTCTTATACCCGGTAATTTCACTAGCTACAGTGCCCTCATCCCGAAACACAAAAGTGCATAACACTCCTGTTTCACGGGATGATATCTGTCACTGCGGTGGTACCTACCTAGACGACACATTACTGAGTCTACCACTAGATAGATTATGGTTATAAAATAAATAAGATTACCTTCTGAGTCCTCCATCTGTCGAAGACGTGAGCAACTGAGACAGTACCCACTAGGTATGGCAACCAGAACATCGGGACCACTATCCACGGCTGGGATAGATATCTGGAAATACAATAACATATAAATATCCACTGACATCACACAGCACTATCTAGCCCCAAGTTAAGCGTGAAGCCTGTAGTATGGGTACTAAACAACGGATAAACATACTTATATATATATTTTGTAAATACATACATATTATACATAAAAACACCCAGACCAATACAAATTACATGTTCATGCACACAAATGTTTGTACTGCCCGGGGATCTAACCCGGAAACCTTGATGTAGTAGCCGATGTCTCAAGTTCTCAACCATTACACCAAATGGGTCGTAAAACAAAGCTATTTATATAAAATACTAAAATTGTCCTTACATATTTAACAAATGGTCCTTAAGTTACTATAGTATCAAATATTATCTAAATTTCCACGCATTAAATATATTTTTTGTATAATATTTAAGAGCTTTGCGTACTTTGGGGAAGGGGTCGATTAATAATTGAAAAAAGTCTGCTAAAAGTAATACTGAAAGATCTCAGAGACTGTGTGCTTTCTGTTATCCTCATATTTGAAATCTCAATAAAAACAAATTTTGATATCGCAAAAAAATAATCCCGAAATAGTCGTAAATAGTCGCACAATAAAAAATCGTACCACTCTAGTTTCGGAAAGAAGCCTATCGAATTGTTTTAGGTTCCAAAAAATAGTCTTGAAATATGATTATGAAATAAATAATATGCCAAATTTGAGAAATAGTCTTCAGGACAGTTCGGGAGATAAAAAGATAGGAATAGGAATAGGCTTGAACATTTGAAAACTTCAAATATCTCTGAAGCTACGATTTTCGGTATTTTAGTTTGTGTCAAATAATAGTCAAATAAAGTGAAAATAAATGTATGTTCATTAGTATGTTTATCAGTTGTTTAGTACCCAAACTACAAGCTGTATGAATGTCAGTAGATATTTTTTGATTTATTTATGGAAGTACGACTTTTTCAGGACTATTCTTTTGGATCCTAAACCAATTTCCAAAGGTTTTACCGTTTGCGTGCACCAGAAGTGAGGATGACAGCTTGACTTACAAGCCATAATCCTCACTAACCTATGGCTATAACTCCGAAACTAAAGTGATACTTCTTTTTACTTGAGCGACTATTTGTTGGCGTTGTCGAAATTTTTCATCGAGATTTCAAATATGAGGATTACAGCTTGAATCACAAGACTTACCTGAGTTGTACAGTCGTTGCAACCATTATAGGCACAAAAACTGCGACCAACACGGCGCCACCGACCAAACAGCAAACCCGTCCGCAAGCCGCCCACAGTAACTCTTGGATTGTAGACCTACCTGTTATATAAATAGCCTTGAAATCACATTTGTAGAAAAATATAGTGATAGTATGTATAAAAACCAGTAAAACAGTTTCCACGAGAGATGTTTATTCTTTCACACTTTACAAGAGAATTCAGCAACTGCATGCTTACAATCAGTATTTATACCCTTTTATCGGAAGTCAACATTATAACTTTACGAAATAATCAACAAAAGTATTCATAAAGGTGGCGCCACTGCACCACTTCCGTTTGAATAAATGCTATATTGAGACTATTACATTTCGATACAATTGTTACAAAATATTTTAATACAAGCATAAGCCATTTGACAACTCAGTTTAATATAATACAGTAATTTCATTAAATCTACGAAAAGCTAATACTAACCGGAAGCTTAAAGACCAACTATTAACAATGTCTTCAAATAAAGATGGCGACACTTAAATGTTAGAACATGTTTACGTAAATACATTAGACAATTTAAACATTCAAATATTTATGACTAACAATAGATATAAGTAATCACAGACTTTCACACAGCATTATCTAGGCTCAAACTGAGCATTTTTTTATGTTACCAAGTCTACAAGATAGTTAAGTCGCTCACCTGATGGTAAGTGACACGCCTCATTGGTGGCTCATTGGTATGGACTGTTGCCTTCCGATCTACAGGTTCAAATCCCGACACGCACCAATTATTTTAGATTTCTCAAAATTATATGTAAGTTTAAACTACGCTGTTGAGGTATAGGAAAGTATATGAAATATTAAAAGGTTAACTTACGCATGCCAACCAGCCATATATAATACAGCACGGACAACATCGCCAACAACGCGACAGCCACATCTACGGCCGCTGCTACGCCGTAGCTGTATGCGACAACGAACTGGTTCAGGTAGTCGTAGTACACTACGGGAGTACCTACCGCCTGTAAATTACATGAAAATAACGGTTTTATTATTTGATTTCATGAGTTAATGATCGCCTTATATCAATTAAAGGGAACGTTAAAATATTTTTGTGGATTTGCTTAAAATAAGCACTAATGAACAACAAAACCCAAACATATATTTGACTAACTAAAGGACAGGAAAAAATATGTAATAAATTTGAAAATAATCGTATCAAATAATAGTTTTTTTATGATATTAATCGGAACGGTCTTGTTTACGTGGTCAGTGATACGCCTGACCATGATAGATGTAGTATAATGGTCAATGATTGTAGTCATTACATCCCGTCAACACTGCCCTGCACCCGTCACCCGAGATGACAAATGTTAGGTCTCCTTTACCCGGTAATATCACTAGCTACAGTGCCCTCATCCCGAAACACAGAAGTGCAAAACACTGGTATTTCTCGGGACGATATCTGGCAATGCGGTGGTACCTACCTAGACGAATCTGTCATCATCATCATCATTAGCTCATTAAACGTCCCCACCGAGGGGCACGAGCCTACCCGTATAGGGTGATTAGGCCTTAGTCGTCCACGCGGGCCCAGTGCGGATTGGACGACTTCACACACAACCTTCGAATCTCTTCGCAGGCGTGCATGAAGGTTTCCTCACGATGTTTTCCTTCACCGTAAGAGCGTCGGATAACGTACATATATTTTTCGAAAATACATTGGTACGTGTCGGGATTTGAACCTCAGCCCTCCCCGGTAGGAAGGCGACAGTCCACACCACTGAGCCACCGACGCTCTTACGAATCTGTACCTTAGATAAAAAATACACCAACGACCACTAGCCTACTGTCGTTGCAATATACTAACTTGCACATCTCACTCAAAAGTGTCCGCGACAAAAGAATACCCATCCGTAAGTTGAGCAAAATTTTCATTCATAATCACATCGCTCGCTACATCTCAGTGACATTGTAGTGAGCTCGTGTTTTTGATTTTGTACCCTTTTAATGACGCGTTAAGGTCAAAATTTCATTGAATAATTTTATTTCATAAATATAACATGTGTCTACGTATGTGTCAAGCGGCTCGGACATTTTTCGGTTGATATTTCTTGATGGTGCATCTGGTTAAGATAGATAGATAATTCTTTATTGCAACACAACAAATAAAACACTTTACAAGATTCTCCACCGGAAAAAGGTACAAGTGGCGGTCTTATAACTAAATAGCAATCTCTGCCAGTTTATTGTTCATCTCAGTACCGAGCCTACCAGCTCAAGAGTTCTCACCTTATCATCCAATCCATCATCAGCGGCCTCCTTCGCCAATGCGAGTAGGGTATCCCCAGCACCTTGTATAACCCCGGACAGTATGAGATCAGCGCGGTCGTTTCTCGTATGGTACACGTGGCCCCATTTCGTGAATGCTATGTCTATGCCTGTACAAACATATTTATTTGATATGGTTTTTTATTTTGGAACAAAAACAATTACATAGCTAGATGGCGCTGTGTGTGCAGTAGATATTTATTTGTTTGTTTGTTTGACCTTGTATGTTACCGAAGTCCCTCCAAATCCTAAAGTCCGTATCAGAGGGGATAGCACCGGACATGAACAGGAATTCGCCGACAGCCTGAGCGCTCGGATGGGGAGAGCCGCGCTGGTAGGCTCTTAGTATCCTGGGGTCTGTCACCTGAAATACCACTGATTATATATGAAATTGCTAAAACGTTTAAAAAAAACAGTTGTTGTATGTTATTAGTGTACAGGACTGTCAGGACGGTCACCTATGGTAAGTGATACGCCTGACCATGACAGAGCGGCATTGAAGGAGACCAACAACTGATACACAGTTATTATCCTCCATCAATGCCGCACTGCGCCCGACACCCGTGGCAACAGACAGTTTGGAAAAAATATATTATCTAATATTTGAAATTGCTACTTTCTACTAGGACTTGGATATCATAGTAATGTTCTTTTTATAATGTAAGTTTTGGAAAAGGACATTTTGAGAATGAAAATTTTGAAAAAAGAAAATTTTGAGAAAGTTCATTCTGATAAAGAACATTTCAAGTAAAGGAAAAAGATCTCATTGAAACGAAAATATTGAGAGGATATTTTGAGATAGGACATTTTAATAAAACAAAATTTCGAGAAAAGATTATGAGAAAGAATAATTTGATAAACAGTCATTTTTCAAAAAGGACTTCATAAGAACGAACATTCTGGAAAAAGGACATACTCTTAGTAGAAAATATTAAGTAAATAACATTTTGTGAAAGGCCATTTCGAGACAGTCAAACATGGAAAAAAGTGATTATGAGAAAGGACATTTCGAGACAAGCACTGGGAATGGTCATTCTAAAAAAGGACATTTATGAAAAGACTTCTTCATAAATGGACATTTTGACAAAATAACATTATTAATAATGTTATTATTATTAAATATGTTATAATAATGTTATAATGTCTTAAGACAATATTGATTTCATTTCATTATAAGAACGAACATTTTGAGAAAATAACACATCGATTAAAGGATATTCTGAGAATAGGACATTCCGAGAATGTACATTCTGAGAAAAAAAATTGTGAAGTCATTTTGCCCCAAAACAGGCCCTGCTTAGAATTAAAAACAAATACTTGCCGACGCTCTTACGGTGAAGGAAAACATCGTGAGGAAACCTTCATGCACGCCTGCGAAGAGATTATAAGGTTGTGTGTGAAATCGTCCAACCCGCACTGGGCCCGCGTGAACGACTAAGGCCTAATCACCCTATACGGGTAGGTTCGTGCCCCTCGGTGGGGACGTTTAATGAGCTGGTGATGATGATGATGGTGACTTGCCTGGAAAACGCTAGGCTTTCCGTTCATGCCGGCCGAGTCGAGATTGATGACAGCCGTCACTCCTCGTGACCACGGATGTTGTAGAAATGCGTGACTTGCCTGCAATAAATACACAGATAAAAGAAATATATATATATATTTTTATTTCAGGATATGTATATATTATAATATATATATATATATATATATATATATATATATATATATATCCTGAAATTAGTACAGCGCCATCTAGCCTCAATCTAAGCAGCTTGGATTATAAACGAAGGATAAACAAATTGAGGTAAAAAGATACCTTTTTACAAACTAGCTTTTATTTAAAAACAATTTATTTGGCACACATGTGCATATAATATAACTCACAAAAACATATAAATCGCTAAAAGACAAAAAATAAACTTTTAACTGCAACTTTTACTGTTAACTTATAGTCATTTCAAATTTAACGCATTTAAATAATAATAATAATAAATATCCACTGACATTCACACAGCGCCATCTAGCCCCAAGTTAAGCGTGAATATTGGGTACTTAACAACGGATAAACATATTTTTATAATATATATATTTTTAAATACATACATATTAACCATATTACAGGCTTCATGCTTAACTTGGGGCTAGATGGCGCTGTGAGAATGTCAGTGAATATTTATTTATTATTTAAAACACCCAAACCGTGACAAACAGGCATATTCATGCACACAAATGTTTGTACTGCCCGGGGATCGAACCCGGAAACCACCTACACCAAATGGGTCGTCAAATTTGACACAATTGATATGTTATAAAAGCTTTAAGTACTCGTATTTACTTGCTGCCCATTAAAATTTTAAAACTAAATAAAACACCGTTATTCCGGAACTGAACCAATTTTATAACTATTTATATTTTGACGACCCATTTGGTGTAGCGGTTGAGACGTCGGCTGATATGTAAATGTATATATGTATGTTTATCCGTTGTTTAGTACCCATAATCCAGGCTTTACGCTTAACTTGGGGCTAGATGGCGCTGTGTTAATGTCATTATATATATATATATTATGATAATTGCAATCTCAAGACCGTTGACAGTTCTTTTTTTCCGTACATTTTTGACAAATTTGAAGGAAAATATGTTATTATAAAAAATAACGCGAAAAATTCTTCGTTCTTTAAATCATAAACTATTCTTTAATTTATTGCAAAACATTCATAGTATCGTCATTTTGAAATAACTATGTCAACTCGGGTTTTACTCAACGTTTTTTATACCTAAATTAAATACCTGCAAAGGGTTTTCTTCGGCACCATTAAATAAAAATACAATATTGTGTTTAAATTTATCCTTGCGACGCGATAACCTGCTCAGGGTTTCTGCCATGGCTGCACAGAACACCCGTTATCGGAAGCACCTGAAATTTAATAAAAAAGACTTTATCATCATCAGCTTATTAAACGTCCCCACCGAGGGACTCGAGCCTACCCGTATAGGGTAAAAGCCTTAGTCGTCCACGCGGGCCCAGTGCGGTTTGGACGACTGCACGAACAACCTTTGAATCTCTTCGCAGGCGTGCAGGTTTCTCACGATGTTTTCCTTCACCGTAAGAGCGTCGGATAACGTACATATATTTATCGAAAATTCGAAAACACATTGGTACGTGTCGGGATTTGAACCTCAGCCCTCCCGGTAGGAGGGTGACAGTCAACACCATTGAGCCACCGACGCTCTTTTTCTTTTGAAAAAAAGACATAATTAATATTAAATATAATTATCCACTGACACAGCGTCATCTAGCCCCAAATACAATATTTTTTGTTATTCATGCACAAAAATGTTTGTAATGCCCGGGGATCGAAACCCAGAACCCTTGGTGTAATGCCAACATCTCAACCATTAGTACACCAAATATATCGTCTAAGGTAAGGTTATGATAAATAAGTACTAAACCTTATTACCTTGAGCAAAAGGCACAGAATCGTAATGGCAGTTCAGCAGAAGCGAGGACCTCGTGCTACCATCAGGGTTGAAACCACTCTGACCTTCAAGCACGGCGATCACGTTCGACGCATTCTGGTAGTAATTCACAAAAGGCACGCTGAAATTCATCCAGAAGTTGCCTGAAACATTATACCATGAGATAAATCATAAGCCTGTACCATCTAACTATAGGACAGCAGCGCACAGATGAGCTTTTTCATGTTACGAGCTAAACAGGACGGTCACGACGTTCATCTTTGGTAAGTGATACGCCTGACCATGACAGAGCGGCAATGAAGGAGAACAACAACTGATAGACAGTTATAATTCTCCGTCAATGCCGCACTGCGCCCGACACCAGAGACAACAGATGTTAAGTCTCCTATACCCGGTAATTTCACTAGCTACAGTGCCCTCATCCCGAAACACACAATTGCATAGCACTCTTATTTTACTGGACGATATCTGGCACTGTGGTGGTACCTACCTAGATGACTCAGTATCGAGTCTACCACCTAGTAAGTTATGGGGAGATTGGACCCTAGCCCCAATGCGGGTTGGTGGGTTTTAACGACAACCATATGAAGATTGAAGTCGGGTCTAACGTGCCCAAGCACGGATTCATCTTGCTTTCGGACAATCAGGTGATTATGGTGCGATTTTTCTGTTTGTGTAATTGTACCTACATGTCAAATAAGGTATCTCTTAAGGATAAAATGACGATAATGATTATCATCATTAACGAAACGACAATATCCGTAAGAACTATATAGTTCTACATAACTCTTAAGTATTTTTTTATGAACTCTTTTTAACATGTGTGTAAATGTCAGATTATTATTGGGAGCATGCTGTGTATGCTATTTATGGATTACCATTTAGTGCATTTATTTTGTTAATTTCTTTGGAACTAAAAGATTGTAATCTGTCTGCGTACCAAATTAAATAAATTAATAAAAAGTTATCGAAATATGTTATAGTTATGTAGCCCTCATGACCTATTTCTCGTTTAACACCTGAAGAGAAAAAGTGTGTGGGTGTAAATCAGCGCTGTCTGAGATTCCTGGTCGCAGATGAGCATACGCTGAGCTGCTTCCTGTTATTGATCTTATTACTGCATTTTTGTACAAAATACGATATGTATATTTTTGTGGACAACAATAAACACAATTTTAATTTAAGATAGCTCGCCGAAGCAGCAAATTGAATTGGCAGTGGGCTGGTCATGTATGTCGCAGAACCGATGGCCGTTGGAGCAGACGAGTTCTGGAGTGGAGACCGCGTCTCGGCAACGTAGCTTTGGAACGAAGGACTGATGACTTGCGAAAGCTCGCTAGTGGAGGCTAGACGAGGAAAGCGGACAACTGAGATATCTAGCGTTAAATGGGGAAGACCTATGTCCAGAAGTAGACTACAACAGGTTGAAGAGAAGTAACGCGCCGCCATCAGATGAGATGCTAAATTCTTCAGCTTAAATCTTACCCGTAGCAAACTGCCAGTCAGTCTTGACCGGCAACGTGGCTTGAGCAGCTATAGAGTCGACCAGGTCCTTCAAATCCCTGGTCTTCTGTAGGTGGAACCTCGTGCCGGCCACTCTAGGCTGACCCCCGAGGATTGTGTCCAGGTACCGTCGAGCCGACTCTTCACTGAACGTCTGCCAATCCTGGTTGGTTATTAAAAAAATCCTTCATTAAATTCATTCCAAGTATACGAAAGAAGACAGCTATCTCTTACAAAACAATCTTATTTCCAGATATTTTTTACGTCTTAGATTTTTTGTGTCATTATCATCATAATAACAACTTATAGAGGTACTGAGCGTCTAGTAGTTACCACCGCATGTCAGATGTCGTCCCGTACAATGGAAGTGTTTTGCACTTCTCTGTTTCGGGATGGGGCACTGTAGCTAGCGTTAAGTCTCTTACCGGGTATAAGAGACTTAACACCTATCTCGGGACGCAGAGGGGAAAATAAAAACAACATACTTACTATTGTTAATGTCCTTCAACACAGCATCTCTCACGGTCAGGCGTATCTCTTACCACCAGATGAGCGAACCGCACCGTTCCGCGTATAATACGCTCTAATTTAAATTTTAATAGATAACTTACATCTCGAGCAACAGACGACTCCGGCACCACCTTGGGCATTCCATCTTCCACGAGCTGGGTCAGGTAACCAAGCAGTAGGTAAAACCCCAACACTAGGATGATCACCGGACTGGGCACCTGAAAGTCAATGTCATTGTCAATTTACGGGGCATCTTTAATTTTATGTAATTGTCAATATACTGTATATGTGCCCGTGTACACAGAAATGTAATAAATAAATATCCACTGACATTCACACAGCGCCATTTAGCCCCAGCGTGATTTGATAAACATACCTTTATAGTTTTTTTATTGTAAATATGTACATAATTTACATAGAAAAACCCCAGACCATTACAAACAGACAGGCCAAACCACTGAAGCGCTTTTTTTTTAAAGCATCAAAATTCATATTTTTAGTTTAGTATTTTAATTGTTTTTGTTTTGTGCGTGCAGTCAGTCAACCCGCACTGGGCCCGCGTGGACGACTAAGTCCTATACACCCGCCACGGGTAGGCTCGTGTTCCTCGGTGGGGTTATTATGTATATAATATCTCCAACACATATACATGATACAACCATAACTATCAGTGCTACCATCACCAAAATTGCAGAACGAACACTATGCCACCGTCACCATTTACTATCTGGTAGCCAAATTTACTTGTTTTCCATGCACACAGGCAGTTTTCCATGGTATTTTTGAAATATAATATGATTCAGTACATTCTGATAACATCTACTCAAGTGTAATAATAAACATACGGCTTTAATAACAGGCGTATCAGCAAAGATATCTGTCTGTACAGCGATATACTATCACAAACATATATCTTTAAACCAATAATAAATAATGTATCATTGAATGTACGAGTATCTTTGAGTTTCTATGATCCACAGTATCTTCAATTAAGTCAAAAGACTGTTCCAACAAACTGTTTCTGACTGAATTTCATCATCGGACTACCCGCCATAAGATGAAATTCCATCCTCATCATCTTGAACGCCATCGCGTTCGACCACAGTTCGATTCATGCGCAATTTTCTTCCACGTACTTTACTAATATGGAACGACCTACCAGCAGCGGTATTTGCTGACAAATATGACATAGGAACCTTTAAGAAAAGAGCGTATTCCTATCTAAAGGGCAAGCAACGCACCGGTGGCACTTCTGGTGCCACCGTTGTTCATGGGCTGAGTTGAACACTTTCCATCAGGTTTTTTTTATTGCTTATGTAGGCAGACGAGCTGGCGGCCCATCTGATGGAAAACGGTAACCGCCGCTCATGGACAACTGCAATGCTAAAGGCAAAGCCCTGCCGCTGCCTATCAAGAGGAAAGGGCATGGTGTCTCTCTTGCTCGTTTTCTCCATACATCTTAAAATAGGACCGTGCAAAGCCACTCGTATATCTCTCTCTCTCTTCAACCTATCGCAGTCCACTGCTGGACAAAGTCTCCCCCATTTTGCGCCAGACATCCCGGTCCTCCGCTTTTCTCATCCAGCTTTCACCAGCGACCTTTCGCAAGTCGACGGTCCATCGGGCCGTATAACTTTAGTTCTCTTACGGATTAAATCATTTCTGATCCTATCTCTAAGAGAGACTCAAAGCATAGCTCGCTCCATTGTGCGTTAAGTGACTTTGAACTTATGAACCAATCCACTCGTATATAGAAATTCACGTCACTTTGAAGAAAGAACTTTCTTCATATTTTCCTTACTTTACAAGTTACCGGTTGACCTTGGAATACTTTTTACTCACTGGTAGAAAATGGAAAAAAATATTGACCGGTAGAAAAAATTGTAGTAGAATGTGGAAGTACCCAATTAAATATCGTAACACATTTGCCGTCA
Source organism: Leucinodes orbonalis (assembly GCA_019425675.1). Lineage (NCBI taxonomy): Eukaryota > Metazoa > Arthropoda > Insecta > Lepidoptera > Crambidae > Leucinodes > Leucinodes orbonalis. The sequence continues at coordinate 65,859 of PQWD01009457.1, forward strand.
AAGGATTTACTAGTTTTGACTTTTTTAATAACACAAAACTATGTGTGTAGCTTTTCTAAACGAAGCATTGAAATATAGCTCATCCATGATGAAATTCGATGAAGGAGACCTTAGTCGAGCTGTTGACGTTTTTTTAATGTTACCAAGTGTACAGGACGGTCAAGACGCTCACCTGGTGGTAAGTGATACACTCGAGCGGCCTTGAAGGAGACCAACAACTGATAGACAGTTATTATCCTCCATCAATGCCGCTCTGCGCCCGTCACCCGAGACAATAGATGTTAGGTCTCTTATACCCGGTAATTTCACTAGCTTCAGTGCCCTCATCCCGAAACACAGAAGTGCAAAACACTGGTATTTCACGGGATGATATCTGGCACTGTGGTAGTACCTACCTAGACGATTCAGTACCGAGTCGACCACCTAGTAGACGTTACGGCTGTAGGAATCGTGTCTGAGACGACACCTGTTTATATATAATCGTCAACGTCGTATAATGAATCACGAAATCCACGAACACTTAAAGCGCTGGAAGGAAATATTAAAAAATTGGCCAAGCGCGAGTCGGATTCGCCGTGAAGGTTCCGCAGCGGCAAGAAACATAAAATAAAATATTTTTAATTTACTACCTGCACCTGAAAAAAAATTTGAGTTTAAGTTCAATGTTTTTCAAGTTTCTTGTTAAAACAGCGGTTCACAGAATACGTATTCTTACAAAGTTTGAATAGTGTCGTGCTTATAGTTTCGGAGAAAAAGGGTGTGACATACGGACGGACAGACACGACAGACTTGACGAATCTATAAGGGTTCTATTTTCGCCATTTGGCTACGGAACCCTAAAAAGGGAGAAAAATTGAAGCTGCATGACGCCACATGCCCTGATGAACTTTAGCATAGTGCAAACCATAACCTCTCCATCAAACCAACAGTACCAAAACCCATTTTTGTACTCACAGACTTCACCGGCTCATACAGATGTATCCCCTTCCTTGCAATACTATCAAACACCTAAAAATACAGATATAAAATATTAAAATACTATTATAAAAACATATTATAAAGATATAATTTAAACCTATTACATATAAAAACCGTGAACCATTATAAAAACCTATTATAAAAATTTTAGACTTTTGTAAAAACCCTATTATAAAAATACTATTGTAATGAAACCAAACCTAGTAAAAATGTGTTCAATTATAAAAGGTAAAAGTTAAATTAACAATTTAGAAAAATATTAAATAAAATACAAATTGTGCAAATCACACTAATATAAAGAAAAGTTTGAGTGTGTTTGTTGATTACTTCTTCATATTTAAACGGCTGAACCGATTTCAATTAAATTTTGTATGCAGTAAGCTGTAACACATTGTGTGAATGTTGGTAGATATTTATCATTAATTTATTATTATTATACCCAAATCCCACGGTAATTACACGCGTTAGTCCTAGATATGCTTTTCCTCGATGGTGTAGCTGATATTTCAGTTGATCGCATAAGTCAAGCAACCATCGTAATGAACGATCGTCGGATGGGTGATATTATCTAGTCCCTCCTCCTTATCTAAGTATGTAGTCATCACCGTCATCAGCTCATAAACGTCCCCACCGAGGGGCACGAGCCTACCCGTATAGGGGATTAGCCTTAGTCGTCCACGCGCCCAGTGCGGATTGGACGACTTCACAGACAACATTTGAATATCAGCGCAGGTTTCCTCACGATGTTTTCCTTCACGTAAGAGCGTCGAAAATGAGCTGATGATGATGGCACTTCAGCACTTATGGCACACAAATTAAATGTTATTAACCCGTTGCCAGGGCTTTTCGTCTCTGCTGTCATTGTAATCGTCCGACGGGATACCAGAATACGGTTGGGGCTGATTCTGCAAACAAAAACATTGTTCAATGAAAAATCTGCTTTATAGTACTATTACAAGAAAGTCCATCTTCTGTCAGCAAACGTAAAATCATTTTTAAGATTTATTAAATACTAGCTGACCCGTCAGACTTCGTCCTGTCAGAAAAATTTGTAATGTGGCAGTGTTTTGTTCCTACCTTTTTTATATTCTTTGCAAAAATTATCCTGAACAGAACCGTCACCCTGGTAATAATTCGGTGTGAATTAAAAATAATTAAATAAAACACTATAAGCATTTAAAAGTAAGTAATTTTAATGAACTTTATATAATAATAGCAATAAAGCTCAAATTGATTTTACGTTTTACTTAGAAAACGTTTGTATGTGAAAAAGAAAAGGGCTGTTTTTAGGATTTTCCCGGCAATTATTCGATTTTTTCTCACCGTAAGAACCATCCTTGGACTTCAACGAACATTTTAAAAAGAATTCAAATTGGTCCAGGCGTTGTTGAGTTATGCGCTTACCAACACATTTTGCGATTCATTTTTATATTATAGATTTAATGACGTACTTATATAAGTTATGGTTATGTCTAATTTTGTACATAGGTAATATATTTTTATTTCAATACATTTTATATATTTTTTTCTACATAAACTAGTTTGGTATCTTTCCCCCCCTTTATCACTACATAGTATAAAACAAAGTCTACTTTGCAAATACAGGCTGAACCCTACAAGATTTATCAAAATAATGTACTGAGTAATGGTAACAATAAAAAGGTCTACAGAAAACGGCGGTTGTATATATTTATCTTTTATGAATATCCCACAATATCATTTTTTGTAGTTTCCTTTTGACGACAAATTTATATCCCTTAAATAAATAACATCCCTAAAATAATTAACAATTATCCCTATCCAATTAAATACCTTAAATATATTCTCGATTTAAAATAGATATATATATATATATCAATATATCCGGCCATATGGCCCTTTACAGAATATGATTTAAATAAATATTTTCGAAGATATACAGATTCGTAGTGTCTGCGGCGGTACCGGCCGCCCGGGCAGGCGGGAGCGTGCCTATTACGAATATCACCATTGCACCCGGCGAGGCAGGCGGGTCGCTAGTTGTATATATTTGGTACAAAACCGATTACAAAATTCAGGACGCTATAAAACAGCTAAAGCTAGTTGGCTGTAACGTTTATATCGAATACGATACAGTAGCTAATATATGTAGTCAACGACGACACAGCCTTAATTGGTGTGTGTTATTAAGCCTGTGTTGTCGTAGTATTTCGTAAGAATGTCCTACTAGCACGAAACCAGACTATTATCTTATACACTTCTATATGACACTTATGCGTTAATGAGCCATTGAGATAGGTAGTTACGAACTTTCTCTAATGCTTAGGCTTCACATAACTACAACTGATGATATCCAAAAAAGGTTTAAGTTCATCATCATCATCAGCTCATTGAACGTCCCCAACGAGGGGCACAAGCCTACCTTTATCGGGTGTATAGGCCTTAGTCGTTTTTGTAACATATAAAAACCATTTCAAGTCAGTTCAAACCCCTTATATACCTCCAGAACAATTCCTATGTCAACCAAAACTATCTTTACACCTCCAGAATCTTAAGTCTTCCTAAGCAATCCTTGAATTATGCCTTTTGTATAGGAATCGTAACGTTGGTGTTTTAATTTTTAATTTTTGTTGCAAATTTGTTTTAGATATCTTTTTATCTTGCCCAAAATGACGGAGAGCTATGTTCTTCGGAAGAATCCGATTACCATTGCGACAGTTGCGATGGTATAACGAACGCGCTAGTGGCTTCGCGATCGCGTGCTAAATTTTATTATCAGAATCAGCCTATAACGTTTCACTTGCTGGTACAGGCTTTCCTAAATGGCATGGCTATGGGAAGTTTGGGTTATAACCCTCCACGCGGGTCCAATGCCGGGACTTAAGACGGCTTAACCTTCCAAATTATGACGCCTTAATATTTTCGATCACCCATCCTACAAAAGGTCATCGCAGTAGTTGCTAGACTGATCGATCGTAAACCGAATGCACTAGCCGCTACGCTCCACTATAAATATTTTCTTTTTTCTTTCTTTCTTTCTAAATATCTCATTTCTTTACTATTATTCCCACACCATAGACAAATCCCTTTCTTTTTTATAAATGACTTCTGCTGTTGGCCGCAGATGGCCTTTACAACTTCACCTGGCAAAGCAGATTTTAATTCCTAATGTCTAACTACAGGTTAGTCACTTACCACTAACTTGTCTTGTTTACAAAAAACAATTCACACATCAATACCAATGGTAACAAGGTCTAAAGTCCATTGCAATTTGTTATATACCTTTGACACACTGCGCCTGGATGTTTTGCCACTTTCACTCATTCCGATGCAATTATTATGCAACTCGAGACCAACACGAGTGTTCACACGGACTATGGCTATCAGACTGTCGATGCGTCGTGGATATTATGCTGTGAAATGTTTTCGTAATCTTAATCAAGTCATAAAATGGTAATATTTCGATATTTGGTACCCCGAATCAGCGTGAGTTGTAGAATATTATAGTTTCTATGGAAACAGTTAACGCTTTGACAATTTAGGCATTTGATAATACTAGGAAACAGGAATCGTTTTTTATTACGAACGAACTGACTACTGTTGCCGCAGATGGCCTTTACAGCTTCACCGGGCAATTGGCGAGCGCAGATGGCTCTCAGCTCAGCCTTAAAATTTACACAACTAGCCTAAGGGCGTCCCCGAACGGGACTCGAACCTCGGCTTAGGTCGTCGCGGGGGGACTTGGTAGCCTAACATCAACATCATCATCATCAGCTCATTAAACGTCCCCACCGAGTGGCACGAGCCTACCCGTATAGAGTGATTAGGCCTTAGTCATCCACGCGGGCTCAGTGCGGGTTGGCCGACTGCACGCACCTTTAAATCTCTTTGCAGGCGTGCGCAGGTTTCCTCACATGTTTTCTTTCAACATAAGAGCGTCGGATAACGTACATATAATTTCGAAAATTCGAAAACACATTGGTAGGGATTTGAACCTTAGCGTCCTGGTAGGAGGCAACAGTCCACACCACAGATTTCCCAATACAGGTGATGGGGCAAGCCGCGTTTAAAGTGCGACAAATGTAAGCTTAACGAGCATACACTGGCTGCCAGTTTACGCTCTGTGAGACGAGTCAAGACGCACGAATATTAGAAGAAATTACCGTTTTTTCCAAAATGCCATCCTGTGCAGTGGTACTATGCCATCATCGCAATTAATCAGTAAATGTACCAAGAAATAACTTTTCACAGGTCAGAACCGAAATGAAATTGCGACACTGGGACTGCCTATAAACTTGGCGGCTCGTCCAGTCTAATTGTATATTCGGATGTCTGTGGTCCACACCATTGAGCCACCGACGCTCTTATACATTTGTGGTCATCTTTCATGGATCGTTATATACCTAGTGTTAGTGTTAGGTAATGGGCGTGTGAGCGAAAGATTATATTATATAATACAACACATTAGCTGCACGTTTACTGTAATGGTTGCACTAAACCGTATCGTTGTGCAAGAGACCGCTAAACTGAACTATTAGATAGTAATTTTGGGTTAGGAGAAAAAATCCACTAAAGGCTTTTTATGCTTAAAACATAACAATAATATTTAGTTAAAAACTTAAGTCAAAGTCAAAATCAAAATTCATTTATTCAGATTAGGCTTACAAAAAGCACTTATGATTGTCAAAAATAATACAAAAAATACATTTAAAACACTATGTAAAGTAAAGCACAATAATGAATTTTGATACTTGGAAAAAGCGCTTCGGCGTTTTGGCCTGTTGATACCAATGTGTTTTCGAAATTATATGCACGACGCTCTTACGGTGAAGGAAATCATCGTGAGGAAACCTGCGAAGAGATTCAAAGGTTGTGCGTGAAGACGGCTAATCCGCACTGGGCCCGCGTGGACGACTAAGGCCTACACCTTTTACGGACAGGCTCGTCCCTCGTGGTGATATATAAGCTGATGATGATGATCTCGGTTCTCCGCTTTCCTCGTCTAGGCCCGCCAGCGACCTTTCAGTTCAGTCGGTCCTCAGTCCTTCGGTAGCGTAGGAACGCTACGCTTGTCAAGACGCGGTCTCCACTCCAGAACTCGCCTGCTCCAACGGCCATCGGTTCTGTGACATACGTGACCAGCCACTGCCACATTTACTTGCTCAACAACCTTGCTTACTATTAACCCTTTGACTGCCAGAGACACTTTGAAGCATATATTTTCCATTGTGTCTAGATAACTAACCCTAACTGTCAATGGGCATAATTTTAATCTTAAGTAGAAGTCATATCAACGAATCGTTTTGTGTTTTCAAAATATCCATCTTAATTTCGTCTTATTGTGAAGCGTGACATGTTATAAAAACAGTTTTCGTTGTAAATATACTAAACAGTCAAAGTCCATGAATTTTAAATCAAGCAGAAAAATGTAATGTAAAACGAGCGAAGTCGTCCAAACTTTCTCCCGAAACCCTGGATTTGATGAGGCTGAGACGCGAGATGCCATCTGCTGCTGTTGCTTCGCCGGAATATCAGGCTCTCTCCAAGCGGATACGAAAACTCGTTCGCAGGGACCTCCGCTGTTTCAATACAAGGTTCATTAAGGACCTTATTGAACAGAACAGGGGGCCCAAAGTTTACCAAAAACCACTTGAGAAGAGCCATCTGGTTAAGCTTAAGACAGCAGATGGGCAATTACTTGCGACTCGCCCACAGATCCTGGAAGAGGTTGAGAAATTCTATGGACGACTGTATTCATCGAGCGCTCATCAGCCACAGACCGAGGACACCGAAGATCCACGTGCCCCTCTAAGGCGCCATTATACGCAGGATATCCCGGATGTTGACGTTAGCGAGATTAGTGCAGCCTTGGAGCAACTTAGGAATTGGAGGGCCCCGGGGGATGACGGTATTACGACAGAGCTCCTAAAGGCCGGTGGACAGCCTGTCCTTAGGGCATTAGTCGAGCTCTTTAATGCCGTCATCCACCAAGGAACTACACCAGAGGCGTGGTCCAGAAGTGTTGTCGTCTTGTTCTTCAAGAAGGGTGACAAAACTCTCTTGAATAATTATAGACCGATAGCGCTTCTGAGCCAAGTCTATAAGTTGTTTTCCAGAGTTGTAGCGAACCGTCTCGCCATAAGACTTGACGAATTCTGGGTGGGTTTCGAAAAGGCTACAGCACCGTGGACCACATCCATACTGTTCGGCAGCTTATACAGAAGACCGAAGAGTATAACCAGCCGCTGTGTATGGCGTCTTGGCAAGCGTAGCGTAGGACGCCCTCCGGCCCGATGGACCGACGACTTGCGAAAGGTCGCTGGTGGAAGCTGGATGAGAAAGGCGGAGGACCGGGATGTCTGGCGCAAAATGGGGGAGACCTATGGCCAGCAGTGGACTGCAATAGGTTGAAGAGAGAGAGAAAAATGTAATACTAATGTCTTCAATAACCTATTCATCTAAAGCAAGCCATCAAAATATCGTTTTTAGCGGAGGAGCATCAGTGGCTCATTGGTGTGGACCGTTGCCTTCTGATTTGGAGGGTAAAGCTTCAAATCCCGCTGCATACCAATGTTCCAAATTTCGAAATTATATGTACATTACCCGACATTCATACAGTGAAGGAAAACATCGTGAGGAAACCTGCGCACGCCTAAGAGATTCTAAGGTTGTGTGCAAAGTCGACCAATCCACACTGGGCCCAGGTGGACAACTAAGGCCGCTACACTCATTACGGGGAGGCTCGTGCCCTTCCGTGAGGATGTTTATGAGCGGTTGATGATGACAACTACCCAACGGCAGATCCAGAGGGAGGGTAATGGGGGTCATGACCCCCCCTGAGCTATTTTTTTTAAGTACTATACTAAAATACATTAACAAAATACCTTATAAGTTCTTAAGTTGACTACTACTATGTGACCCCCTCCTGGCGCCTAACCTGGATCCGCCCTTGCAACTACCATATACAGTAGAATTCATTTATAACGACGTCGCTTATAGCGACTAACCGTTTTTAGCGTCGATATTATTTATTCAAGTTCGGTTTAATAAATACTGAGAAAATGTAACCGTTTAGTGCGACTCCGGTTTGAGCGACAAACCCTTAATACAGACCATTTTTTACGATAATTCATCCGCTTAAAACGACGCGCCGTGTTTTGTTTCAATTTAGGTAACAAATGACCAATACCTCGGCCCCCTCACTTTCCCCGCGCGCGCAAGCTCTGAAGGCTGCGGAAACGCTTAATGTATTTCTTCAGACTAACTTTGATGATGACCATATGAAAACAACGATGTCACGAATTCACAATGCTGTCCGAAGTTCTTACTACCAAACAAAAGTCTGTCAAAAACAAACCCAAATAACAGATTTCCTACGTTCGTGACAGTATTACAGTACATTACGTACCTATGTTTGTATGTAATTTGGTATGTACTACTTATTTGTATACATATAAGAATAATTAAAATAAACATATGTAACTGATTCCTACATGTTTTATTTACCTAAATAGGAAAATCAAACTTTCGCACTTATAATACATAATTACATACATATGTAAATATCCGTTTTATAAGTCATCCGGTTAGTATGACATAATATCGCGGGTCCCTTGAAGGTCGTTATATCTGGATTCTACTGTATATAGTAACCAGGACCAACTGCAAATGGTCGGTCCATCCTATGCTGCGCTTGCCAAGACGTGGTCTTCCATTCATCTGCCTTAAACTGTGCAAATTTCAGTAATGTAGATCACAGAGTTAATTTTTAATAATGGTGTTTACTTTTTGGTTCTTTTCATCATTATCTGAATGTGTCCAGTAGTGTATTCAATAATAGTGAATTAACAAGCGTCAATTTTTAATTATTTTTATAGAGATATGTGTTTGTTATTCCATCAAATTATTTTGGTATTCTGTTCAACCTAATATTTTAAACACAGCGCCAATTATGAACCACTTTTGGTAAAGATGTACCAGAGTAACATCAAGTTGTTCTAAGTTTAAGAGAAGTTTTGAATGTTTCAATATTAAACTTTTGTAGAACATTATTTTAGTTATTATAATAAAAATAAAGTTGTAACATATAAATTATTATTTAACTTGATAAATTAAGAATTTTTCGGTACTATGCTATTTAATTAGATAGTAAGTATTAAGATAGTAAGTTTACATTACCGGTTGGTAATACTAATTTGCTGACAGAAGATAAAGTTCTAACTTAGCTAACACACTTACCAAATAAGAGCCTTTTTTGTATTTATAAATATCACTGTCTTCAACTAACACACTCATTATAAACAATAACTAATAAAAAACAAAGTACTATATATTCCGTATATGTTTGTAAGATTAAAATTATAACATTATTATGTATTTAAAACAAAACCACAAAACAAACTTAACACTCACTCTCTAGTCACTGTTATCTATTAATTTGGAAATATTTGTATTGTAATGACAGGTGACAGTTACTTTGTACACAGTCTAACAAAATAAGTAGGTAGGTTTAATAATTTTAAATAAAATCTAGACATATAGACTGAGTTTTGCTATCGATCTTAATAGGTGAAATAACAATGAAAATCGTTATTTCAGGTAAGCCACCAGCCAACCATACAAATTAAGTTATCAAGTAGGTATTACCAGTAATTACAATGTTGGATTGTAATTACTGGTAATATCTACTTTTGAAAATTGGCAATGTTATTGAAATTGGCAATGTTATTTTGTGAAAACTCAAAGTTTTGGATCACAGTCCGTCTGAATTTATAAAAATAATAAAACTTGCTTCGGTAATTTTCATAATGCAGTGCAATCCATTTTAGCAAAATAACTCATCTCTTTCTGACCATATTATGACGGTAACATTCATAAATTTAAGCGACATAATCATTGTGACTTTGAATGTAGGTACGCTTATATTTTGATTAACTAATTGTAATGAATATAATAAAATCAATTTCATATTATGTACCAAGTTCGGTTACTGTTCTTTATTAGACTGTGGCATGTATTTTGACATTCCAAAAGTTGCCCTGTTAAACTATTGAAATTACCCTGTAAATATGTATTTAATTTAGAAATTAAAAGCAAGCATTACATATTTACAATTCTAAATAGGTATGTTACATGCACTCTGGTGAATACTAGCACATTCTAAATTATATATTTTCTCTTTGAATGATAAGCAAAGACGTAAATAAAAAGGTTTCGTATTTCATTATCCCGTAATAGTAACGAATAGCAATTATGCTGGGTAGCACAACATTCACTGGAAAATAAGTTGCCAACAGTATCACTACCAACGATATTGTTATATATTAGGTATTTGTAACAAACAATATGAATTGTTAGGTTGGCAAGCTTTCTTATTACGGTGTCAATGCGTGTTCAATGTTACGCCCAATAATTATCATGATATGAATTCCATTATTAATTTAATTAAAAATGGCAAAGACACCTCTTGGAGCTAGTGACCATGTCATCTTGATTTTCTCGTGTCAATTGAGGTCAAGAACTACCCTTTTAATAAAATAATTAATTGACACCAAAAATAATTCTTTACACCAAGTTTACAACTGTTTGAATGTATAGTAATTAAATAAAATAATTTTTAGTTCTTAATAATTTTATTAATTCTTTATTATGCTCACAATCTAAGTACAGTGTATAGTTTATTTTAAACTACTGAATAAATTAACATCTGGTAATATCTATCAATGATTAGTGTACTACACCACCTTAATACATTGAGAAATTTAGAGGATCCAAAAATTACCAGTTTACGAATACATACGGTTATTGAAAAATAAATGTTTTGGACTATTATTTACAATGCTATGAATTAACATGACTGCTTTTTTTTGTTAAGTATACACATTAAATATCAAAGTAAGTACTTTATTAGGCTTGAAAACAATATTATATTGCGCTTACACAAGTAAACTTAGCATTTAATATTTATAATTCTATCTATGTCATTTTTACAATTTATTTACACAAAACTTATATACATTACAAATCCTAATTTAACAGATCTAGCCTTAAAACAATAAAAATAATAATAGCGACCAAAAATTAACTAAACTTTAATTAAGTAGATAAGTTGTAACATACATTTTATTAAACTAGTGGTAAGCATCACATAAAACAAATTTCTCATGCTTTCTGCAAAACAAAAACGCATAAGAAAACTGGCAAGTAATGAAAGCATTTGCACTAATCCCCAATTCAGATGTGGGTTCCTTAATTGTTTTCTTTCGTTGAATTAAAAAACAAATAGTTATTTTTATACATACTGCTATTGCTTATCATAATGAACGCACGCATGTCATGTTCAAGCTTATTTTTAAGCCATTTCCATTAAGCTAAAATTTCATTTATTTATTAGTGTAAACTATAAAGTTGACTTCAGGTATATGCACTACACAATGCGAAATTATATAATATGATGAAAATTATTTATAGTGTTCCTCGCGGTATAAGACACTTCCCCGCCTATGTTTCATTCAGGGTGTCAGTTAACTTCATACCAATTTTATAAAAATCACTTCAGCTGTTTCTTGAAGAAGCAAAAAACCTACACACTCACAAACTTTCGCCTTAATAAGTGTAATGCCATTAACATTTTTCGTTATTAGCCTAATGCAGTGGCTTTTGTTCGAGATATCCTCCGTGAAAACTGCAGAGGTTATGCGAGACGACACTAGGGTGACGGCGGGAGACTGTCGTCGCTCTCGAGGTATGTGACGTAGTTGTCTTCGCCGTGCGGCAGCCGCGGTGGCGGGAGCGAGGGCACGTCATAACCATGCATCTGGAAAAAATGAGACTGCGTATTTGAATTATAAATGTAACATCATGATGTTAAAACAGAAAAAAAAGAATGACATTAGTTAAGGAACATTAATGGAAATCAATTAATGTACAATTAATTATCGTAAGTTTTTTTTTTATTAAGACATAATATATAGGAATATTCAGACAATAACAAACGTATATGTACACAAATGTACAGTGCGGGGATCGAAACAGGAGCTCTTCTAATTTTAGACTTTTGGACCATCACAATACATGTAAGTGTGAGTTTCAGGTGTCCACGTGCAAGAACAGCAAGTATGGGAATTGTTCGTCCACTGAATAATAAGATCAGGCATCTAACTCAACATACTATATTAGTTAATGCGACCCTCAGGCGTGTTCATACCTGAATAGTAAATGTACGAGTAATCTTTGGGCATTCACATGTCTGTTTAGTGTGAGCGCAGTATCCTTTTACCCAGTGGACACTGGGCAAATGCCCGAGGCCCGCGACCGATAGGGATCAGGGATAGATCAAATTTCTATAAAAGTAAACATAAGATTCGTCGACCCCCCTTCTTGTGAAAGTCATAGGGGTCCATTGATCTAATATTCCCAGGGCCTCAAATAGATGATATTAGTAAATATCGCGCCGATGGCTCGACCATTTTAGCGCCGAAGTCGAGGACTTCCCCACTTCGTATCTAAACAAGCCTCCAAAAGGTTAAATGCCCTACGTGGGTATTCTACCTAAACTGCAGATGCTATCACCCGGTGTCCATATATAAATGTGGAGCGTGGTGGGCAAAGTAAAAACTAGAATGATCGTCGTCCATACCTGG
>PQWD01009458.1:0-26811 GCA_019425675.1 Leucinodes orbonalis
TAATGTGAAATAGCAGCATAATTCTAAAAACTTTTTGCTGTAGTTTTTACATAAGGCTTAACCTTATAAATATATTATAAGTAAACTTTTTGGCCACAATTAATGTTTTATTAGTGTCATTTGACAGTTTGGAACCATAGTTTGGCATGTTTTTTTGGACTTGCCAGAGGCTAGTTTAAAAATATAATCTGTGTGAATGATTGAGGCAGGTGATATTGTATGAGCTTCTAAAGATAAAATCGGACACCCAGTAAGAGCATTTCATATTAGGGCAACACTAAGGCCCGTATTCTAGAATGAGACTTAAGCGTTGATCTTTACTTGAGTAGAGTTAGAAAGGGATCGCTATCTCTATAAGATAAATAGCGCCATCCCTTTCTAACTCGATTTAAGTAAAGATCAACGATCAAATGTACTTCAAAGTTTAAAAATTAGGTTATCTTAGTTATTTGTATCTTTGATATGCAATTCATACGTATACTAGTATTATAAAGCTGAAGAGTTTGTCTGTTTGAACACGCTAATCTCAGGAACTACTGGTTCGATTTGAAAAATTTTTTCAGTGTAAGATAGCTAATTTATGGATGAGGGCTATAGGTTTTAGGCTCATCAAACTTAGAGCAACAGAAGCGGGGTAGCAATGAAGAAAGTTTAAAAATCGGGAGATTTTTCATACTTGAAGCTTCCGCTGCGTAAACGGTTAAAGTTTCGCAAAAGTCATCTATGAGAGTTTTATCCCAGTTTTAAAGGTCTACAAAAAAAATTGCGACAGCATATATCTATATTTTAAGGTTAGCTCCCTATAACATATATTTTGCTAAAAAAAATCTAAAATAATGCATCATTTGCGAAGGTGTTTTCATAAATATGATATTATTCCTTATCCAAATAAATACTTTATTTATCATAAGTATTTATAAATACTTTATTTATCATTTTAATCAAAATGACCCTTTACATCATTCAGCTTAAATGAATATTTATGAGATATCGCAGTTTTAACTTACCTACATAAACGAAATAGCGGGTTAATGAGAGCGTTAGGCCAAAGTAACTAAGACGAAGTCTCACGCAAAAGCTAGTATTTAAATATACATGGCTTAGGTACCTACATTTTAGGCCTGTAAGAGCTGTGAATCTAGTGAGGACTGGTATTTTTTAAAATTATTTGCCGTGTACGCTCATAAAGTAGATGAAAGATAGTCAAATATTTTCCTGTATACCAGTAATGAGCAAAACAAATCGTATCTTCCGTGAAACAAGTTTAAGAGATTGTAGGATAAAAGGATTACTTTATGAAGTAAACTTCTTATGTTTTTTTAAAATTAATGTGAATAGTAGGTAGGTTTATAGTAAGAGGCAGAAGTGCTGATTATCGAGATAATTATTTCCCCTAATAATAATCCAATTATTAAATATCATGGTTTTTTTATTATTTATACAAAATATACATATAATTTTAATAATAAATGAGTTCTCGAAAAGTTAGACATTCCATAAAGCGATTACATTTGGCGATCGTTTGGATACAAGCTTTATATCGTGACGAAGAATCATGCGTGTGTATTTACATAAAATTACTCGTTATTATCAACGATAAAAGTTATCAGTATCAAGGTAATTGTCCACAGCAATATTGGTAAGTTAATAATTGTTGTAAGGTTTTCTAAGTCTATGAATACCAAAAACTTATACCTAAATTTACAGATATTGTTTATAGAAATATTGTTAATAAAAAAATTGTTTGTGTCCAAGCACTTATCGCAGAATTTTAAGGTATTAAATGTGAACTACCTCATGCTCTAATAGAACAGCATAAAATTTCGCAAACATTTACAGATTTTAATGGAGGTCACTCTTAAGGTATTGTGATGCTGTTAGATAAATAGTTAATCAATCATTATGGGTTTGCAAAAAATATGTAAATGACATGCCTTTTTTATCATCAATTGCACAAAAAATACAACCAAGGTAAGAACAATAGTTGGTGAGAACAATGTAATTTTGTAAATACAAGAGTACTTCTATACTGACAACTGTAAAGTAGTTAGTATCGTTGGAAATGAAGGCTAATTGTGGTAAAATACTGCTCCATAAAAAGGTAAAATACTTGTAATAATTATACGATTACCTTAACTATAGTACTAGTTATATTTGATTAAATTTATTCATATGTAAAAATTATCAAAACATGCACACTTGAAATTACTTAATTTTGCAAAAACAAACGAATAATATTTTGAGAATTATTTGGTTCCAATATATTGTATCAAAATGTTCAAATCTAAGATCATCGCATCGAAGTATCGCTGAGTGAGGCAGGGGAATGTATCTATGAACACTTTAGTGAATATGACATTCACTAAAGTGTTCATAGATACAGAAGAAGTCTTTTTAGATCCTGAACTGGACAGAAAGAGGCGTCAAGGTCAAAACATAGCAATCTCACACCTACTTTGCTGATGCCGATATCATCATTGAGCAGTCTTTGGTAGAGCATTCCGAATAATGAATCGTCCTAACGAGATAGGGTTACAAAACCAAGGTTATGTTCAATGACCACCTTATGCTACAATCGATATGCGTACTTTGATGGCGTACTTTTCGAGGTTGTGTAGGAATATGTTAAATGTTAAATTTTCGCAAACTCACTAATGTAGTTCAGTTTCTTTGTTATCTATCGCCTTCTAAATTTAATAACATTTTACAGTACTATATTATCTACTTAATGATTTTAGCTCCTATGATTAATGATATGGTACTTTGGTATAGGCCATCTAATTTAATTGATCAACTTTTTCTAAGTGTAGTCTACTTTGAATTTCTTCACAGGTTTCCTCACGATGTTTTCCTTTACCGTAAGATAGTCGAATAAACGTACATAACTATTATTTAGAAAATTCGAAAAGACACCGGACTTTGTATCGAAAAGTACGCGGCGCACGTAGCGGATTTAAACATGCACCCTCCAGATCGGAAGGCAACAGCCTACACCAATGTTATTAAGAGCTTATAATAAGAATAAATTGATTAACATCGAGACGTCATATAT
Source organism: Leucinodes orbonalis (assembly GCA_019425675.1). Lineage (NCBI taxonomy): Eukaryota > Metazoa > Arthropoda > Insecta > Lepidoptera > Crambidae > Leucinodes > Leucinodes orbonalis. Next base: position 3,053 of record PQWD01009458.1, read on the forward strand.
TTAATGATATTCCTGGTTTAATATCTAGGTAATTTAAATATTCCGGGTTCAATCCTCGGGCAGTACAAACATTTGTGTGCATGAACATGTCTGTTTGTAATGGTCTGGGTGTTTTCTTTGTATAATATGTATGTATTTACAAAAAAAAATGTATATAAGTATGTTTATCCGTTGTTTAGTACCCATAATACAGGCTTCACGCTTAACTTGGGGCTAGATGGCGTTGTGTGAATGTCAGTGAACATTTATTTATTTATAACAAGCGATTAATACATTAAAAGCTCCAAGTTAATTGACTGTATTAGTATCTGAATTAAATTATGTTATCAAAGTTATTTCTTACCAGCGTATAAATAAAAAAAATACATTAGCATTTTAACAAGTAATTGATAATTTCAACCGATTTAACACTCGGGTAAGATATCCATGCCATTATAAGTAACAAATATTTAATTTTATCTATCTACCTTAATTATCTGCTTACAGATGGTGCAGATCCATAATGCATATTCAATATGTATCGCCATTGAAAAGGAGAGTTGTCAACAATCCGGAGGCACGGTAGTGCCCCCGCTGAGACGAGTCAAGCGAAACTCATGGGCTTTACCTTCCTTTTCTTGAAGTGTTTCGTTGTATTTTTGAACTATATTGAGTTAGGTACCTGATAACTAATATTCTTAGAATATGTCATTAATAGACTAATAAGGTCTTATACTTTATTGACATCAAAAATACACCGATTTCGTAGAATTTGTTGAAGTTAGGGTCGGTAGAGTTAGGCCGTGTAGGTTCAGAAGTCTGGCTCTACGTAAGATTAGATATCTTTCACATGGAAATCCTTATGTAGTCGTCTTGGCAACATTTTACATGCAATGATTTGGTGTAATCAATAATTATTTCAGCTATTTTAATGTCAGCTTTATCAAACAATATTTGGCAAATACTTTTTTAAAATGAATAAAATATTTTATTTTTAAATTATAGCGAATAAATTTGACATGTGTTTCATCAATAATGAACAAATTATTACACACATACGTTCTTTTTCATTAGCTTTTACGGAATAAAATCTCACGTCATGGAGTGTTAAGCAAATGAGATCTGATTCCAATACGCACACCACCTTAGGCATTAACCTAAAAAAACATTTCACTCGTTTTTAATGCCCTATATGTATACTTTAATGTTTTCAAACAAGGCCTGTTTGTTAGAAAATTCTATTGAGGACTTCAAAATGAACATGCAGAAAAACCTCAATTTTTGTTGGTTTTGCTGTGCAGTTAATTGATGATCAGGCAGATGCAACCTTTAAAAATAGAGAATCATTTTCTTTGAAAGGTTCTCACACAGGAAATGCATTTGATGCTTTGCAAAGACGTGCTGTCCGAATTGTCGGTGATTCTGATCTCACAAACAGTTTGGAGTCTTTGGAATTCCGGAGAGACTTTAGCTCTCTTTGTGTGTTTTATAGGCTTTTTCATGGTGAGTGCTCCAAGAAACTATTTGATATCATGCCACCGTTGGTGTCACCGTTTACCATCGTATGACTCAACGCCAAGCTAGAGTCCATCCATACTACCTGGAAACTTTCGCTTCCAAAACCGTTCGTTTCCAGCGATCGTTCCTTCCGCGTGCGTGCAAATTATGGAACGACCTCCCAGCCTCGGCGTTCCCTAATAACTACGACATGTCCTTCTTCAAACGAGGTTTAAAGAGAGATTGTAGTTGTCCATGTGCGGCGGTTACCGTTTTCCATCAGATGGGCTGCCAGCTCGTCTGCCTACATAAGCAATAAAAAAAAGCCTGTAGATTCAGGCTACGTTTTAGTTGGTAAAAAAATATAAGTAAGCAAAGTAAGTTGGCAGAAATGGGAGGTTAAGAACTCTAAAGGGTCAATGTACTGCGATATAGGCTGATTGATTCAATTAAGATTACGGATAAAGGAAGTGATATCCATTACTGTTTATGAAAGGTGATCCAGTTTGTATTACTTGTAGTCGGAATCCAACTGGTTTACCCAGTTTAAGGATGAGACAATCATAAAGCGATTGTTGTTACCCACTGTACCGCTCCTAGACAATTAGTGCTCAATTTTCATGCTAGGCCTCAATATCCGAATACGAGTAAGGCACCTCGGACCACTAGCTATACCATTTGTTCCGGCTCAAGTAATGCTCTGGATTAATATAAAGATATACGATTCCAAACATGAAACATTAACGGAGTCTTGCACTTGATATTCTAGGACCAATGATGCTTGGTCATAGACCTCAATATACCTTTTGTCTAGGTAATCTCTACACTTAACGTCTTGAAAATGTAAATTTGTAATAAATGACAACTGTTAAAAATATGTATGACATGTATGCCATTATTACAAATTAAGTTGAATAAAAAATAAATATAAAAATCCTGCTATAAGATCCCTGCTGGATTAAGGCTTTCTTCAATTAATTTCATCAAATAAGGTCTCGGAATGTTTATCAAAATTATGATGGTGATTCGCGAAAGATAAATTTTATTCAAAGTATGATTGGGCCCGAAATTTGTATGGTTAGACTCCGCGCACATCAAAAAAATCTCGATTGCTAGAGTATTAATGGGAGTAATTTATACCAAATTTACTAAATATACCACATCCGCATACTTAATTGAATACAAGAAGATTATCAAAGCTAATTTTTACCAAGTCCGCTTAGGGTCACTAGTTATAACTGATGTAACTACTTAACTTAAACATAAGAATCTGTGTATACATTAAGTTGCAATTAAGATGAATTTGAACATTTCCCTAAAGAAGTTTTCGATAAAATAAAATTAGAAAAAAAAATCATAACTAATTCAAGCAGTATAAAAAAAGCACAATTAAACTTGATGACACTATATTTACGACAATTATTTTTGGACAACTTGACAAGTGTCTTCTCATTCGCAATAATGACCACCATTACAGATAACATAATTGAAATGTGGTAGAGTAATTCTTTAATTGTTAAATCACTTCCACGATATGGTCATTTATCATCACGGCCACGGAACCACTGTTAAATAGGTATATTAATACAAGGAGTGAGTTTCCTCTCTCAGTGCTCCTTTGTACATGTGTAAGATTAACCTTACAAAATGCGGTCTTTAGTAACCTGTTTTGTTTTATATTGTTGTGCAGTGCAATCGGCAGGTTTGTTCTTATCATAAATATTTGATTACTAACAAAAAATCCGTTTAAATTAATAGGGCTATAATAAATTCACATTTGCTAGATATTAAATCTATTTGGTGGGTGTAATCAATAAAATAAAATGGAAGTACTGTTAAATGTGTTTTAAAATATTTTAAAGTTTACTAGGTAGGTAACCTAGTAAACTTTTTATATTTAACTTAGTGGTGTGAGTGATCTTTGAAAAATTTGATCAAAAATGCAGTATTTTTTTCAAGTATGGTCACGGAATCTGATATTTTGTCATATCAATTTGATATACAAATATTTGATTTATTTCTAAAACGCAGCTCAGATCTTAAGAATCTTAAGCTCAGAATCCTGAAATTTCATGTCAAAAATATAACACTATTTAGGGTGGGCTTATTTTAGCAGAGGATTTCACGACGATGATATATAGCATTTCATAGGCAAACGAGCAAACAGCTCATCTGATGGTATTATTTATTAGCATGTGTTTATAATAACGATAAATAGTATTGTATATAATCACTAATATTGCTATTAGTTTAAAATGGCTGGCCATAGTAACATTGATAATTGCAAAACGGTAGATTTTCCTTATGGTCAGGGGTAAGATACTAAGAGAAGTTAATATCACATAAAAAACTATAAAGTAGATACTTTGTGATTGCGTTGATTTATATAATATATTGAAACTTAAGCACTACTGGGAAAATTGTAGTAAGTAATTGTGAGTTTAAAATATGTTTCGTAGTCCCAAAAAAAATATTAGAAGCTACCTAAATAACGATATTTGTTATTTGCCATAATCGAATCTTTCTCCAAATTTTCATGAATTTATTCTTGGTATTTGTCCAAAATACAAAAATTTCGTATAAACATGTCTCATTTCGTACGTACTATCTCATTTCGTATGTACTCTGTACATACTATATATAATTCATAAGGGCGACAGAAATTACGTCACTCGTATACAGTATGTGGAGAATATATATATACCTTTGGTGTTAGGGATAAGTTTTTATGAAGTACTTAATTGCCATTGATACACGTTTTCCTTGAGAACTTAGGTTTATTGTTCTTGTTCTCAGCAATGAACACGAGAAAAAAGTGTAACTGAAGTAGGTTACAGTAGATAATATCTTTATATATGCATTCATTAAACGTAAAAGTATTATGAATATTAAAAAAAAAATCATTAGCGAATATTCGCCTAAATAAAAGTATTTGTTTTCTATTATTCATATCATTGTCCTCCTGTACATGTTAAGTTATGAATTCAGGATTTCGGGCGCAATAGAAATAATGTTCTGTCTATTGCATTTGTCCGACGACAGAGTCAATACTATAGGATGCGATGGGGTACCAAGCTGGTAATCATTGCTATTCTATTTCGGAACCTAGTTACGTTCATCTGTTCATTGTTTATCCTGTTGAACATTGAGAAAGATTTAACATGCACCATCAAAAATAGTTGTGGTGGAAAACCCTCGAATCATATAGGGAGATCTATTGTTACAACTGACTCTAAAGAAACAGCAAATGTAAAGATGTCCTACCTTCATTTTCACTCATCATCATCAGCTCATTAAACGTCCGAGGGGCACGATCCGTATAGAATAATTAAGCCGTATAGAATAAATAGTCGTCCACGTGGGCCCAGTGCAGGTTAGGCGACTTCACGCACAATCTTTGAATCATTTCGCAGGCGTGCGCAGGTTTCCTCATGATGTTTTCACTCATTATATCAAAAAGTTGACCATAACACAGAAGGTGTTATGCACGTTTTGCTTAAACTTCACTTTTCTTGTATTGAGGCAGTTAAGTCTAATACTAATAAAATAAAACACCACATAAAGTCAACAGCACGTACCAGCATTATTTTATTGAAGTATTTATTATTGTATCATCCTTATGATAAGGTAATAAAAGTGTTAGACATACTAAAACTATACTAAAACGATAGATTTTCCTGTGTTGGTTTTCATTATAATTCCTTTGCTGAGCATAGGTTATAATTACGCCTAATATCAAATATCATGAAAAACACTATAATTATGATCTGTTATTTTTGGTAGAACGTCGGTGGCTCAGTGGTGTGGACTGTCGCCTTCCTACCAGGAGGGCTGAGGTTCAAATCCCAACACGTACCAATGTGTTTTCGAATTTTCGAAAATATATGTACGTTAGCCGACGTTCTTACGGTGAAGGAAAACATCGTGAGGAAACCTTCATGCATGACTGCGAAGAGATTCGAAGGTTGTGTGTGAAGTCGTCCAATCCGCACTGGGCCCGCGTGGACGACTAAGGCCTAATCACCCTATACGGGTAGGCTCGTGCCCCTCGGTGGGGACGTTTAATGAGCTGATGATGATGACGATGATTTTTGGTAGGTAATCTAAGTAACTTTTGTGTTTCGGGATATGGGCATTGTAGCTAGTGAAATTACCGTGTATATGAGACCTACTTAAACAGTGACTGCGTTTCTTTGATACTGCTCTGTAATCTGTCGTAGTCAGGCGTGTCACTTACCATCAAATGACCGAACTGACCGTCCCGATCACATTAAATCACCAAAAAGGTTAAATGTTGAAATCTGTTTACAGTGTTACCAGTGGAAAAATGCAAATTAGAAGATTCATCATGCATGATACCTGCATTTCAACAGGCAGTTCCATTATTCATGGCTGGCATACCTGAAGCAGACGTCGAGGTACTTGACGTCATGGAGATGCCTGACGTGCAGTTCGACCTGTCAGGATTGAAGTTCAGTCTGGCTGAAGGCCGTTTGAAGGGTTTAAAGACCTCTATTGTTGATAATGTTAAGTAAGTCGATGATCTTGTTAGTGGTAATAAAAATCTCATAACGCAGCTTGCAATTTTGCAAATGCAATGCAAAATGAAGGAGATCTATGTCCAGCAGTGGACTGCAACTGGTTGAAGAGAAAGAGACTCGTTAGTCCTTGACGTGTCTTGGAAAACGATAGTGGTATTATAAAAAGTAGAATACCATACATGCAGAAATGTACTATTATTCAAGAACAAGAAAGATTTTAACGTGAGCGGAATTACGGCCCAGAAACTGCGCTGGTTTTATACACAATGTTGTTGAGAGAGACCAATTCAGAAATGCGAGTAGATTATTTTTTTAGGGTGAAGTTAGATTTATGAATCTTGGCATAGCGTTTCTTAGCTAGTGTATACCCTGACCCAGGATATACACCAGCTAAGAATTTGAATTTGTGTTTCAATGCTAATTTCGACTTCTAATTTATCAAAATTAGAAGTCGAAACTAGCATTAAAGACAAAAGCGTAGTTAGCGGCTACGCTAAAACTAATTAAACTTTAACCACACTTTATTTGACAGATGGAGTCAAAAGAAAAAGAAGTTTGAAGTCGATTTCCACTTAAACTGCACTATCAAAGGACACTATACGGCTGGCGGCCGTATACTTATATTACCCATAACTGGAGATGGTCAACTGACTTTGAAATTAAGTAAGTCTTAATACATATTATGAAAGCTCTTGTTGAGTAGGTTTAATGTTGTACGTAGCACGGGTGTAAACTCACAACACAATACATGAATCCATTATCTACGCGCATGCTACGTTCGAGCGGATAAGACTAAGCTGTGCAAGTTTCTTCGTTGTGCTACAACCTGTTTTGATACAATGATCAACTAAGTTACAGCAGTGATGAATTCAAGGCATCAAGTAATTGCTATGACGTGCACAGAAAGAAGTTGAACTTAATTAAATCGCATAGGAATCATTCGATACGTGGAAATCACACGCACGACTTCAAGATCAAGCTGCAATCTACACTCACTAAGCCATTGAGGTAGTAATACTTTATCCCAATATAAATGATCAAAATCATGTTTTTTTTCGTTATTTACTTTATAAACTAAATATCGTTATTACTTTATAAACTAAATTGAATGCCACGGGGTTGTAAGTGGCCGGAAACACAGACGCATCCATTCCCTAGCAGTACGCATAATGAAAGAAGACGCAAAACGCTTAGTCCGAATGCGGGTAATGTCAACTACAAACGGATGAAATTTTGCAGTTCGCCTTGATAGAAAATTTTAACATCTTTGATTCAAAAGGAATGGTGCTACGTGAAATAATTGCTACTTACATTGCTAGCCTTATATACTAAGTTTGAATTACTATTGTTTCAGCAGTTATGGAAAACCATAAATCTACTGTACCTTCTTGATTTTAATCTTATATGAATAATGGTTACAATAGATCATTATACAGATAATGTACGTTCGCTTCCTTTGATAACTAACTACTTAAGAGGAATTAATAAGCGTAATATCTGAGAGGCATTAAACATAATTTCTCCAGTTTAAGAGTCTTATGTCATTTTATCTAAACAAATAGGCATACGTTATATTATAGCTCATAAAGGTTACGTTTAAGGTTCATTGTTTTTGTATATAATTTTTATTGTTAGGTTTATATTATGTATTTATATTAATAAATGATGTAAACAACAGCAAAAACTTACATATGAAACAAGGTAGCTTTTGTAAAAAAAAACATATAGTTTTTAAAAGACATTCAACATACAAACTGTATATTAAATTTACTAGATAGTTACATTCATTTTAAGTCATCTCTCAGTCAGATCTCAGCCAGTACTCTACTACTGTTTGTATTTTGACCAAACTTACCTACAAAGAAAATAAAACATACTTTCCTTATAATAGAAGTCAAAACATCCAAAGTTGTTTTATAATAATATATTCGTTTACTCATAAATATAATTTATTTTTATTTCCTACGATGCACTTATACTTGCCCTGGAAGGCACGACGCTCATGTTACTTACGTAGTGTAGTAAAACATAAATATAAAAAATTGATGAAATAAAAGTACGGATGTCCATTGTTTGCTTTTTAGTTGAGTGTGTTCACGACCTAATGCTCTCAACTTAATGTGAGTATGATGACATTGATTTTAAAACTATTGTGTTCGTTTTTTCCAGAAAACGTAGTTGTTACCTTTGTCATTGATTATGACATGGACAAGGATGCTAACGGAAAAGACATCGTGGCGCCTAAGAAGTACGACTTCCAATTCGAAGTAAAGGACACGCTCATTTCACTTTGACCGGCCTTTTCAGCGGGAAAAGGAGTAAGTGAGTTTTAATTAAACAGTAACTTTATTAGTTAACAGAAGTATTTCCATCCTTGGGGTTTTACCTTGCCTTTGCTTTTGAAATAAAGATAGAACTTGAGCTACAGTTAATTATTCCGCTTCCTTATAGACTAAGATAAAAGTTTTGTAATGTAAATGGTAAAATGATCAGGCGGTGCGACAGTATTGTGGATGGAGACTAGCGTACTGGATTTAAATTAAAGATATACTTTATTTTTTAAATGGTTCTTTTTTATGTAATAACTATCGATAGTCGATACGTACAGGCAAATTCATAATATGATATGACTATGTCAACTAGAGAACATACAGTTTTAAAAAGACGGTAAATAAACAGAGCTGGTTCGAAAGGATTAGTTAAGAGGCCATTTCTTGATCAGTTTTGCACATTGTAGACTGCTATTATTCATATTCATATTCATTTATTCACTCATATTTGTAACATACAGAACAATAATAATGTTGTGAGAGGTGTTATAAAAGGTTACAAATACGCCTTTTTAAGGCATTGTGATGAGATTAATACACATACATTTTATTACAATAACAACACATTTAGGTACCTATATTAAATTACATTTAATTTAATTTATATAAGTAATAACGATTATATTGATAAAAAAAAAAGAATGAATTTATAAGGATCATGTCAAAAATTAATTGATAAGCATCACGTCAAAAATTATTAATATCAATATTTAAATCATGTCATACACTAAAAATAAATAAAAATAAATCAAAATAAGAAACTTAGGCATTCGATTCGATTTGTCCACTTATATTATTATTTTATTATGATGATTATGTTTCAATGATCGCAATTTCTTTTAACTCTGTATATTATGTTCATCTATCTTTATTTAAATACTTTATATATATACATATTTCATAGAGGTCACCGTCCATGTTTTAAGTTAAATAAATACCGAAGTTTTTTTACTGGGGATATGTTTTTATAGCTAGTTTACCTATTTGCTTCATAACAAAGAACTTAGCCATTAACAAAAACTAAGATATGTTTCTTTTTAGTGGCATTTGTTATGTGTTTATAAAGACACAGTAGGTCATACTTTTTGCTACAGCGCATACAAATGTACCTACCTTATTAGTTTAGCATTGCACGTTTTTATTGTTATATTATTCAAGTTAATGTTCTATGTTATACTAATAAAAAAAACTAAGAACAAAGAAAAAAAAACATCTCATCACCTAACATATTTTGTGGTCTGCGGGTGACCGGCGCAGTGGGGCATTGATGTAGAATAATCTGACTATCGGTTGTTGGTCTCCTCCAATGTCGCTCTGATATAGTCAGGCGTATCACTTACCACTAGGTGAGCGTCTTGTTCATCATGTACTTACATATCGTAACATTTAAAAAAATCTTTGAGATATTTATGTGAATTCTATTTTTTAAATTATGCGTTAAATTTTTCTTCTTACTTCATTAAAATTACTTACAGATAAATAGACTCAGAAATTGTAATCATCATGACATCAGCTCATTATACGTCCCCACCGACGGTAGTGCCCGGCGTTGGTGGGGACGTAGAATGAGCCTACACATGGGTGTATAGGCAACAGTCACACCAATTGAATGAGCCACCAACGCTTAATTAGAAAGATAAATTATAATATCATTGAGAAAATCAGACAAGTCCAAATTACTTTGAAAGTTTATACTGGATAACTGCAATGAAAATCTGTCATTATCAACTGGAGTTTGCAAACACTGCAATAAAGCTAAAGGAGCCGCCAGCCTATTATCCTCTACATGGTCGCTTAGAAAAAATAATGCCTTTTATGTTAAAGATGATTCTTTGTTTGATGTTAGTCCACCATGTGGGGCTTAGCTTTGATCGCAGCGTCCCTTAACGATCCTTAATGACATTCCTACTCTTCTGCAAACGACGGGGGAAATGATTACTCTATTGTGTCCTTAGCTTGTACTCGGTATATTCTAGCAAAATAATTATTTGTATAGTAACTTTCATATATATAGTCATGACGAAATATATTAAATCATACTAGTGGACAAAATACTTAGGTTCATTGAACTAAGTGGTGGTTGAGAAGTCATCTATCCCGTACATTTTAAAGATCCCCGTGCAGTAAACTGGGAAATGTTTACAGATAAAATGTTTGTAAGTAACATTTTATCCATGAATATTTCTAATTTATTGAATATGCAAAGTAATAGTGAAACTCTTTAGGCTTTTATTTTTTGTGTTTAGCCATTACTTCAAGCTAAACGCAAAACTATAAATTGGTCCTCTTAAGAAAAATTGGACTGCTCTCAACTGAAATAAAATTAAATTAAAAATTTTGTTCATAAATAATCATTATCGCCTAAATTGATTAAAAGTCATAAATTTTAAACACAAACTCAATAAATTATTATTTTCACAAATGTTGAATTTCAGGCATACGCAAGCACACACACACGCTTAGTCTTAATACATGTACACATAGGTATACACTTTTAAGAGCCTTTGTGCTGTTTTATTATAAGCGTTATTTTGTAAATGGTTTTTCTATCAGACAAATAAAGTCTTGCCTTCAGCAGTGAGCAGCCTGGTGACCAGTAAACCATTAGTATAAACATATTAAGGGCTCCAGTCTTTAATTTATAGATAAGTTTTTAAGTGTGTCTAATTTAAAATTTTAATTTAAAGTTTATTTTTTCTATATTTAGCGCCCCGGTGGTGATAAGTGGCAGATTAACTGAGTATAAGACATATAGGTAATCATTTGTTACCTTGTCAAGCAAGTTATAGTCAAGCAATGGAGTTAAGCTGCTAAGGAAAATCCTCCTTTATCTCGATTTATGAATCCATTGTCTATCACGCAGAAATCATTTAAAAGAGATTCACAATGCCGCCGCATTGCGTATTAATAATTATGATGCATTGTTGTATTGAAAATAGGTTAACATTTTATCATTGATTTGTGAACAAGCTGCATATATTCGGAATTATATTTGAACATAGAAGACCTAATGTGAGGATGAATTATTTTATAATACATGTTATAAGTATGATATTGTAATTAAATAATAATATATTTAAAAAATTGATAAGACATTTGCCAATAGTATAAATGAGATAATTACCAAAAACATATGAACAATCTAAATTTCTGTTTATGATTATTTAATACAATTTAAAATTATCTAAAGTAACTAACTATATTTGCTTGCGGTTACTGGTCGCGAATGTGTTAAACTCTTACTCTGCCTATTGGTAGTAACATAAGAACACCATACAATTATATGCATCGTATATAGGTACGTTATTAAGAAGGAGTTCATTTTATATTATAACTACTTAAAACATACCTACCATAATATACATACGTGTATGTATACTGAATAACAAGGTTGTTTAGCTTGAAGGTATTCAACAGTGTATAAATAATTATACTTGATCGCAAATGTATACGGATGAGACTAATGACTCGTATATATCGCCACGTAACAGTAGAATGCTGTGGCAAACACAATATTTGATATCTCCTAAATTATTAACCAATGCATTGAAGGATGTCTTCAAGACGCTTGATTGGAATGGAAAATACATAAATGTAAACGGCCAGTATATTTCGAAACTTCGATTCGCGAATGAAATTGTTATTATAGCAGAGTTTCTGCAAGGCTTGAAGGGTATGCTGATCAGCCTAAACAACTCATCAAGAGAGGCGGGTCTCGGGATGAACTTAGATAAAAGAAAATTTTGCATAATGTTCGTAATTCTCTGGGACCTGTAGTCATAAATGGCGCTCCAAATGAAGTTATGAAAGAATATGTGTCATCATCATTCGATCATTATACGACCCCACAGAGGGACACGATCCTAACCGTATAGGGTGTATAGGCCTTAGTAATCCACGCGGGCCCAGTGAGGATTGGCCGACTTCGCATATAACTTTCTCTTAAACAGAGTGATATCAAAAACAGTGGCTTTTTTTATTAAGCACCTTTTCGTGATTCAAAGTACATCCCCCAAATTGGAGGCAAATCAATTGATGCAAAAATCAAGTCTTTATTTTTTTTATCAAATAAACACATTCCCTAATAGGTCGAATAGATTACTCCAATCACTCAAATATTCTCATATATGGAGATCCCGCAAACAACAGATTTTCTATTGTTTCCCGCTAATAATTCGAGCAGCAAAGGCACCGTTATTGCTCATCAAGCCAAGATTAACGAACGGCTAAACTCTGTAAACTAGAACTTGGCTATGTTTGTCATTAAAGTTATATTGATGAATGTAGAATTGGCAATATTCAAAATTAAAGAATAATATATCTTATAGCTCTTACGGTGAAGGAAAACATCGTGTGGAAACCTTCATGCACGCCTGCGAAGAGATTCGAAGGTTGTGTGTGAAGTCGTCCAATCTGCACTGGGCCCGCGTGGACGACTAAGGCCTAATCACCCTATACGGGTAGGCTCGTGCCCCTCGGTGGGGACGTTTAATGAGCTGATGGTGTGATGATATCTTATAAAAGTATATGGTATCCATCTTTTTTATCTCAGTATAGGATATGATTTTAAGGAGAATATTTTTAATATGGTGTGTATTTATTTTTAGGCGATGCCATGCACATTTTTCTGAACGAAAATTGGAAGCAGATATCGGCCGAATTCGGAAGACCAATCATGGGTGCAGCTGCGAAGAAGCTTTACCAAAATATATCTCAATTCCTCAAGAACTCACCAATAAGCGAGATTGCTGTTTAAATTAATATTAAATCAAATGTGAAAACTGTGATTTTATTAAAAGGTTTAAAAATATAGTTTTTTTATTGAATATTACACCGTATGAACGAGTACATTTTTTAACTAAAACATAGAGGTTACATTTTATTATGCCTCTTTAGTATTCTTGTCTGTTCTGTCGTTCTTAAATATTCTGAATAAACTCGTATTAATTCGATTCTTACTCTTTTCAAATATTCATTTCATATAAATTTTATTTATTTTGCGCTATACTTGTCGTCCTTTTATTAAAAGATATATGAAAGCATTTTGATCTACGGAAAATACACGTCTTAAGTATTTTCCATCAAACAACATTCAACGCACGCGTAATTATGAAAATAAAAAGCGAATCAAATGCAAACTCGTTATGTAACAGGTATTGTAATTAGTCTTGAATCAGGTCAAAGTAGCGTAGTCGTCGTCCTTCTTGGCAATAATACCTTATTCACCAATCCAGCTATGATTAATTATATTGTGAATAAACTGATAAACAAAATCGGATTTTATTTGCAGTAGTTTCTAAGAAAAATGTAAGCGGAGAAAAAGGGTTTGTGTCATTTATAATCACTGTATGGACCATCAATCAGCTAAACTATTTAAAAATAAAAAATACCAATTATCTCGTCACGATAGAATATACTAACTAAATACAGTAAAAGATATTGTCAAAAGAACTGAGATTGAAAAACTTGTTTGGATAACACTGAAAACATCCATCTTGTATAGGTATATGTTTCTACTATTTATTACGATTGATTTAAAATAAACCCTTATTATGTATTTAAAATAGCACTCTTCACAAATTGAGGATTACTCCGAAGTACATTTCTATTTAACAAATACTATATCTTGGCTTAAACAAAGAAAATTTTCATTTTTTTTTTCAATTTAGGTCCAAACCAGCGACTTATGAACGACAAATGACTGTCGGTTGAGAATACGCTTATGCCGAGAATAATTCAAAAAACACAGTAATGGCATAATATATTTAACTATTTGAAATATAAAATCATTCATTAATATTAAATAATTACAACTTATTTTTTTAAAATAATGCTGTCATTTTAAATATACTGAAAGTTTGACTCTCAAGATTTTCAAACCTAAGCTTCTCTAGTTCTTGTCAAATATTTGCCCACTTTTCAGTCTTTTGGTACTCTAAAGCTCAGCTACGAGTTTCTAAATAAATAAATTATTTTCTATTAATGTCGAACTCATTTCGAGTTAATTTTGTATCACTTGTATTTTTTCTCTTTGAAGGCCCTTTTTGAAGACGAACAAAAAGTTTCCTCTTCATCTTATGAACTATTCACCTGTTAGCTCCTGTTAGCATTGAGAGTTAATTTTCCGGTCCGTTACATGCTCTTATTTTTGTCTACTTGTCGGATGAGTGTGGACACCTAATTATCTGGTGATTTTGTTTTTCATACAATGTTGAATCGACAAGCAAAGGAATGCCAATCCGAACAAATTGAATTAATCGCCTTAATTGTATTTGTTTTGTGGATTAACGTAATGGATACCAGTTCAATTTATTGTTATTGGACAGTTTTCAGTAGGATTACCTAGCATTTTTATCAACAGTTTTTAATTAAAATCTAAGACAAGAATTCATTTAATTGCAATGCCTTGCATTTCTAATGTAAGCTTTTATGCTATAATTGAATGACAATATCCGTTTGATATTTTTATCAACAAACTTGCAATATCGATCTTGATTTTTTTCTAAACGATTTGATTGAATTCTTGTTGTTATTTCAAAGCAGTATTGGTATCTCATTCCATGCCAAACATCTCTCGATAAGTAGTAATTTAGAGAAAGTGGTATCTGTCAAGAGTATTATTTTTCTAAACGCATAGGTACTTACGCTGCTGAGCTTAGTCTTTCAGCAAGTATATAATAATATTATAGTATATTATACTGCACATCATTAAATTTGAAAAATCCCTTAATTCACATGCATTTATTGAATATGATAACTGATTTAATAGCTGAGGTACCCGACAGCTCATCGGTTTTATAATACTTAAAAGACTTACCAATTTCACACCTAAGCTGTTTGAACTGGTTGATAAATTGAATACAAACAAACCAGCCACTGCATATTTGCTGGATGGATACAAAAAGATGTGTTCATATACATGAAAAGAGTTCGACGAAAATTCCCCAGTTTACCAAAGTGATTAAAGCTGCGGCTAATATTTGTGGACGTGTGAGAGAAAAACTATGGGCATCCAATCAACGTGTGCTTAAATTAAATCGGCGCCGACCGCAAGTTAAACGAGAGAATAAATAAAAAAAGTATAACCATCCACCGTAGAGGATTTTATTTTTTCATCGATACACAATTTGCGTATTCATTGTTTTCACCAGTCAACACTGATCGTTGTTTATTTAATATCGTTTCATATTTCGGCTGTGCTCTTTGTATGCATAACAGTTTAAGTCAAATGATATTGACAATGCTTTGTTTTTATAGTGTGAATCTTTTAGAATTAATTGCTCAACCAAATGTTAAATCATCTGGTTTAGTTTTAACGGCCTTAAAAATCATTAATAATAATGCATATTGTACTATTCATGAATGGAAGATCTTTGACACCTTAATTTTTAAGCTACCTTTGCCATAAATCTGCTTTTTTATGACCTAAAGTCAAAGGACCCGTTCCTTAATGGAAAGTGCGCTTACCGAAGGGCTTACAACAGTATTACAATAATATTACTTCCCCATATCTGGTACAAAAATGCTGACGTATCATTATAGTAATACTATTTTAAGAAATGGCGATAGCCCCCGTGGTAGTAAGAGAAGATGGTGTTGGCGGAAGTTAATATCAGTACCTGTCATTTTCTCTGCCAACACTGATCTGCACCCGTTATTCGCGACGATAGATGTTAGATCAGTTAGGTCTCTAATACCCGGTAATTTTACTAGTTACAGCGCGCTTATCCGGAAACACAAAATGCAAAACACTCATACGGGCCGATATCTGGCACTGCTGTGGTACCTACCTAGACGACTAGAATGAAATCAGGATTTACTACAATATTTAATAGTAAGGAAAGGTACGATCTACGGATTAAAGATATTGGAAAAGGTTAACCTAACAAGCCCAAGATTGCAAAAGCTCGGTACCCTGAGTCTTTATTCCATTTTCTTTCCATTACCATAAATGTCTTGACTATTATGTCCCTCTTCTATTAAATATACTATTTGGAATGTCTACTAACAGACTTCAAAATCGGAGCCCTAACCTTTGCATAAGTGAAATAATGAACCTCAATTACTGTATTATAAAAGCCTTATACCCAATGCTATAATATACTCACAATTTTTTTATTGATTCTAGAGTCAAAATTGTTGGTCCTGTTTTGAATCAACGAATGATTACTGCCAATAAAGTAAGCTAGAATAATAATGTAACAACATTTATTCAAGAATCCATATCGTATGCTAAGGTAAGCTCTGCCTTTTGAGGCCAAAATCACTGAAGCGTCTTTAATCACTTGAATATTTTTTTTATGTTACAAAGTGTTCAGGACGTTCACCTGATGGTAAGTGATACGCCTAACCATTATGGAATAGCATTGAATGATATGAACAACTGATAAACAGTATTATTCTCCATCAATGCCGCACTGCGCCCGTCACTCGAAGCCACAGATGTTAGGTCTTTCATACCCGGTAATTCTACTAGCTACAGTGCCCTCCTCCCGAAACACAGCAGTTCAAACACTTCTATTTAACAGGACGATATATTATGGCACTGTTGTTACCTACCGAGACGACTGAGAACCGAGTGTTTAGTTGTATTTGGATTTTCGAAAGTGTTAATTGTTAAATTAATCAAACAGATGTTCTCTTTGACTTGGAATTGCAAGCCCAAAATGTTTTAAAGCAGACTGTCCAGCGGATAATAAGACGCTATGTTGAATGTAATGGCATTTTGCTGTGAAATGTATTACAGAAAACTCACTGTAATTAGCAAAGCAAATCTTAGATTATTTGTATTAGTATAGTTTATAAAGTAAGTTTGCAAGCGTACATATCCTTAACATTCACTTTGAATTGAATTAGGTACAATTACATTGAGACTAGTTTGCTAGTCCTCATATACCTGCAGCATTGGTACGTCAAACAACTTCATTCACTTACTGGTATTTGTTTAGTACTTGGGCTTGTTCGATTGCTTGTAGTCAGGGTTGACTGTTTTCAGGAAGGTGTTTGATAATTAGAGACTATGTCGTTGTTTAAGTGGCTCCTGACCAAGACGTTGGCTTGAGTAAAACATTATCTTTGAAAATTACATATTTAGAATACAGAGATTATGTTTATATTTTAATCTGCTTTCTTAAAGCGTTTACGAAGTCGATAGTACTTGTGAGGTGACGAAAAGTTAGTGAATGAGTATATTAAATTCAACTAATAAGGATTGGTACCAATCTTCGTACCTAATATTTAATAATTGGTACCAAACTTCTGTATAAGAATCCCCTTGCCCTTTAGTAGGAATTTGTAAGCAGCTTCATATTATAGTATAAATGTATGGCTAATACGAAAAACATAACGTTACATGGGTTTCTAAATATAACTGAATATTTTATATGATAATTCCATTATGATTAAAATATATGAAATTGTATTACAGTTACACATCACTAAGCATTCTACCGACATAGCTGGATTCGCCGGATCAGACTTGACTTTTTGATTTTGATTTTTTATGTCGCAGAATCGATGGCCGTTGGAGTTGACGTGTTCCGGAGTGGATACCGTGTCTAAGCAAGCGTATGTATGACGCCCGATGGACCGACGATTTGCGAAAGGTCGCTTGTGGAAGCTGGATGAGGAATTTGGAGAACCGGGATCTCTGGCGTAAAAATGGGCGGGAGCAGTTGATTGCAACAGGTTGAATGGGATAATTTTATATTTCCCTCCTACCTACATGTTTATTTTCTTTATAGAGCTTTTGTGTGATTTTTAATGGTAAGAAAAACATACCTATTCATTTACTAATCAAATGATATAAAAATAAAACACAAGTGTCTTTATATATATTATTGTTGTGGCAGCCCTATTATAAAGTGTTCAAGTCTCACAACAGAATTAGATGGAATATGTAAAACACGGGTTTGCATTGACGATCAATGTCATAGATTAGCAATTCAAAGGCAAAACTTTAATGTGACCTTTACTTAACCGTAAAATTTTTTAACTTGTAATACCGAAATCGACCGAACTGAATCGGAAAACTTATTTATTTATAAAATGGTTTTTGCTATTTTGAGCGCTGGGTAAAATGCTCTTACATACATTGAAAATATTGTAAAATGAAGATATGGGGTCTTAATAAAGTCGATTAGGGACTCATGTCCATTTACAAGTTTTAATTCAACTTGCAATGTTGTTTGTTCGAGTGGAATCGTACAACTTAATTTTAAGGCACTTGGCCTCAACCGATTGAGCTGAAACGTGCATACCACGTTCAGTTCGAAAGAGAATGCATGATTAACAGTGTGATGTCATTCTAAATCAAACATGCTGGCATACCAAAATGGCGGACCAATCATTTATAAAAGATAAGCCTCTTTCCAGAAAAAATATACTTAGAGGAAATATTAAAACTGTTCTTGCCTGAAAACTTATATTAAACTCGTACCCTTATTCTCAAATTTGAATGAACACATCATACAAACAATAGTATTTAAAAAAAATGGTGCCTGTATCTTTTACATAAATTGTGAAATATGGTATTATGTAAACTATGATTTATCCCTGTTATTAGGCACCTACATTGTATTTTTATGAAGTTTCAATTCCTAATAATTTTGACGTGTAAATATGGAGCCATCTAACTTGACAGTAATTGGCACTTTTGGGTTTGAACCCACAAGTTTCACATTAATATACATAATTGTATATGTCAAATAAGTACAGCCGACCCCTCACCAGATGGACGGATGATCTGGTTAAGGTGGCGGGCAGCAGATGGATGTCAACTGCAAGGGATCGGTCCGCGTGGAAATCATTATGGGTGGCCTTCGTTCAGCAGTGGACATAATTAGGCTGTAATGATGATGATGATGAAATAAGTACAGTGTAACAAAAATAGTGTTTGAAGAAATTACATGTAACTGATTCTGTAGTCTAGTGCGCTGAGTGTTGGATTTAGATCCGGAGGTCGTGGGTTTAAATCTCGCGGTGAGAACGCATAGTGAGAGTAACTTAGTGCGATTTTTTCCAGTTTGGTAACGATATTCCCATTATTTAACGTTAGTAAAGACATTATTTAAACGAACACGCTGTGGTTAATGTCTCTCCAAAGACAGGATCCTTAAACCGAAACTAGTACTTGATCCTAGTGTTTTAATCGTGATAAAACAATGAAGAACTTAGAAGCAAACTCAACCCGTTTCAATTAGCCAACAACCGCAGTGTTGCAAACGTTGCAAAGGTTCTCCTTACACTCGAGTGCTCGTCTTTGGTTCTTGGCTTACTTCATTATTGGAGCAATAAGTTAATGCTAAAGCGATAGATTGTATTGTAACGTTCAAATAGTATTATTATGGGTTTAAGATTATTTCAAATTACGGCATTGTATCCAGGCTAATTAAACAATATTGATTCAAGGAAATAAAAAAAACGCGTTAGGATTTTTGATTACCCTTTCGAATACCTATCAGTATTAGAAATGTAAAACCATAATCCGAGATATTGGTGCCTGAACAGAAGTTTCGCAGCGTCATCATCTTTATAAATGCTACTGCATAAAACGCTGAGAAGACTTCATCAGCGTTTTGCTTCGAGTTCGAGTGGCCTCCATTAAACTAGTTTTTTTATTAAATAAATATTATCATTAATTCTTTAGAGTACTACTTAACCAGTTCTGGTTATCATTTTTCTCTGAAGTTACTTGCTTCAATAACATAAATACTTATAACTAAAGACGGTGATAAAACTGTAAGATGTATAAGATCGTCCATCAAAACCTGTTGTTATTTGATAATGAAATATGCTTCATCATAACCAATGCCGAGAATAAGATGGAGGGCTACATTCGATTTTGTTTAACCAATATTAATGCAAATTGATCAAATCTTATTCTCATTTGAAATACATTTCTAAAGCAACAAGACGTTAGTACAAGTCAATTTAAAGTTATTCCTCCTCTCACTCCCACACCATATTAGCATGTCGTTCGATGTAAGCTACTCTCAACTAGGGTTGCCAATGACAAATTTTATTGTTGGTACCTACACTTAATCTTCATTAATATACGGTTATGTTTTGCGTGTACTTGTTAAGTTACTACAACAAAATAAAGAGTTGGGACTCTCGTAATATACTTTCTAGTAATTGTTTTGATCTTCTGAAATCGTAAATAGTTTGGCTGGCTTCTAAAAAAGCTAAATTTAGCTCCAAAAATATTTACTTTATAATATTACGGTTACTGTCGTTATACAGTTAAAATACATTGAGGATTGAGAATTATAGAAGCCGTTATTTATTAAACGCCACCAATAAGGATGATTGCTCTCATTATTTGTTAGTAAGTAGTTTCTATATCTGTTTAAGTGCCACTTGCTTAAAAAATAACTTATACTTTTTAATTAACCGTTTCAATCTTTGCACATTAAAATTATATATATTTTTACTAATGTTCTCTCACTTTGCCAACCCTACTTTGCTATTAGCAAAGGTTGAGAGTCCCAAATGGCGTCAGGAACTTTGCATCCTCAAGTGTTTGTTTGGCTTAAAAATATTTGCGATATAATTTTCATTGATTGCTTCTCATTCCTTTACAAAATGAACAGGTGAGAATTCAGTTTTAATGTTATAACTTATGACAGAAATATATCAGGATCAATTAAATTTCCTGAGTCTCTTTCAGCTTTGTCAATATCCGCAGCCATTTACGCCCCCACAGCAGAGTACAAGCCTTCCTGCTCAGAATAGTTGTGTGAATTGTGTTTTTTGCTCTGTATGCCATTACAATTTGTTATTAAAAAATAACAGGCTCTTTTGAAACTGCGTTGAATGTACAAAAATTGTTCTTACTGATTTATAAAATCAAATCAAAATAGTTTTACTGCTACCTTAAGCTGAGTGCAGTAGTAGTCCCTGAAATTGTATTGAACTGTTAGGTTCTAGGCTACAAAAGAATTACGCTACGATTTAAACGGGTCCCAGATGGAATAGACAGTGATTGATTATTATAGGGTCCAGTTTTATCAGACAAAGTTAAATTGCGACAAGAATCCAAATAAAAACAAAGTAAAAAAGTCTTAGACATCCAGCAGTTTGAAAACATGATTAATTTCTTGCCTGTTCATCTTTATTGGTACGTTTAGTTTGTCATTGGGTTCGAAAGATACTAGGGTTGGCTTTTGCGGTTTATGTCGTACAAAATAAATGAAACCTCTTATAAAGCTGAAAATGAATAAAACTATTGTTAAATAAAAAAAATGATTAGATTAAAATAAAAATGAAATAGTAGGAAATTGACTACTATTGCTACTTTCTATTTTCTACCTTAACTTCTTTCCATAACGGTGACAATTTACTAACAAAACACATGAAGACTAGAAACCCGTCTCTGCTTCGCACGGGTGCAATGGTGATATTCGTAATAGACACGCTCCCGCCCCCGGTCGACCGGTACCGCGGATATTCATTTAAATCATATGCTGTACAGGGCTATATAAATCTATATTAAATCAACAATTTCTTTAAGATATTTCATTAGATAAGGATTTATGTATTGGTTTAGATTGCTTCGAAAATTTGCCATTATTTGTTGTAAAAAGTAAATGACAAAAAATGTTATTGTGGGGTATCCATAAGAGATAGACATAATATACCATCACGGAGTTTTCTGTAAAGCTTTTCAATGGGTACATTACTTAGAACATTAATTTAATAAATCCCGTTGGGTTCAGTCTACGTTTGCAAAGTAAGCGGCAAAAATGAAATTATTAACGACATTAGAAACTTCACAAATAACAGTATTTCCCTACTTTTAACGGGCGTTACCTATTATACATATATACCTTCGTTTCGAATCACTGTATCTAAAAAAACCGCATCAAAATTCGTTTCGTAGTTTTAAAGATATATACGCATATAGGGACAAAAATAACAACTTTGTTTTATACTATGTAATGATAATGGTATATTTTGACAAAAACCTTAGATATCGTTTTGTTTGAACGATATCTAGTCCGTAGATTTTTTGTCATAAACGGTGATCCACTATTTTCGCATAATTAATTTGTAGTAAAATGACGACTGCCATTGGCCTTTGAATAATTGTACCATCGAATCAAGTATGCCATCCTCAACAATAACCGCCTAATAATAGTAATAATGAAATGTTTTAAGTATTTTCATTGTACATATTACTGATAAATAAGGACCATGTGTTTATTAATAAAAGCAGAGACCACTAATTTAGCTTATTTTTAAAGAAGAGACTACCAATAAAGCTTTAACCTTGTAGGGTAACTTGTTCACAATAAAGCCGTATTTGACAGTCATTAGGCGAGGGTTGCGGTAGCATAAACACCGCCGACTAGCCATTCTGACCCACTCGTCCCACTTAGTTTATGTATGGGTGTACTGTGACAATACATTATCCGAATACATTTAGGTCCACTTTTATTTAATATTTTTTGCTTCGGCAGACGCTGTTCTGAGGGTAGTAAAAGAGTGTAGAGTCATTAAAAAAATAATATAATTTACTGTTGTCGATTCAAAAGTATCTGTGGAATATTTATTTGAAAAACAAAATGTTTTGAATTTGAGTTTCTGCTCTATTTCTACAAAACCCATGAATGTATGTTTTTTTCTGATTCAGATATCGAACTCATTAAACAGTGCTATTTAAAAAATATGATAAAAGCCCAACTGCAATACCAATGTTTGCCTTATTAACGCTATCTAGATTGAGTACTGCGAAATAGTGGGAATATAATAAAATCTGGCAGCGATCTGAAACGTACAATTTAAATTTTAAATGAGATATTAAATTACACATTACAGTTTTTTCTTACGCGACCATTAGGAAAAACATTTTTTTGTTAGTTTAATACAGTTCTAGTTCATTAAACGTAAATTATATCTAAAAACAAAATAGAAGTACACGAAAAAATCAACTATTGGAACAAATATAAAAGTGAATAGAGAAAGTGACTTTATGTTGCAATTATTGAGCAACATTTTAAATCAAACGAAACATTTTAAATTTATTTACTTTTCTCATAGTTATTGTATCGTATGGTCAGCCTACCGTTGGGTTGGACTTTTAGGGAGGTCATTATCCCCACAAACAGAAACTTTATGTGCCAAATAATATGAAATAGATAGGGTCATTTGTTATTGGTGACACAAATAAAATACATGTGTGCGCTTTTAGGGCTAGTAAAACTTTTTTGTTCATGTTGCGAATTGCCAACCTCAATGAAAATACGAACAAAATCGTTTTTTTTTTACACAAGGAGGCATAAAAACGGAGAAAACATCCTGCAAACGGATGTTTTTTATCAAAAGACTTTAATTAAAATATTTAAATCTGTTATGCAAATGTTCATGTGGTTTATCAATTCGGTGCATCATTTTAACATGAATACGCGCG